>CM056377.1:74924948-74984113 GCA_029718625.1 Synaphobranchus kaupii | reverse complement strand
GCTAGGGCGTGTGTTTTTCAATTAAGCTTGCGTTAGTCATGTTTGCTAGTAAAGTTATGGGACGACGGTGCTCCGTCGGCTCGCCTGTAAAATGTTTCTCTCTCCTGGGAGATCGGGCGTTTACCCCTTTACGTTTTCTCTATCAATGCGGGACTTGCCTATGTGGATGTAGTTATTCGGACTCTTCCCCCCTGGCGTACTTGCCTGTGTGGAAGTAGTTATTCGGACTCGTCCCCCTTGGCGTATTTGCCTATGTAGATGTAGTTATTAGGACTCATCTCCCCTGGCTTTTCTGTTCCTGCTTCCTGGTCGTTGCATTTGACTGCAAGCCTATCAAACTAGCCATGGAATGCTATATCTGTTCCTTCGCCTCGTTTACATTCCTCTTTATCAAGCACGGCATTTATTTTCTATTTAACTCTTGTTGGTCTTTTAGCCGGTGATGTCCGGTGCAGCTGTCCTGTTCGTCCTTTTCACCTGCGGGACGATTTTGTTCGGAACTGTAGTTCTGTTCGTTCTCCGGGTGTGTCCCTCCTTATATGGAGCTTGGACGATGCTATGGACATGTTTGCGTTTGACTGCGAGCCCTCGATAGTAGCCTTGGAACTTTAGATCCCCGTTCCTTTCGCCTCTTGGTATACTAATTTCTATTCGTTTTCAGTGTTTGTTGGTTGTGTGTACCTTTTATGCTACTCGCCTGTTCTTATGCGTCTCGTTGCCGAGACAGGGCGTTTGTTGTTTCTGGCTCTTTCTTCTGTCACTTTGCTCGTAGAAGTATGGGAACCTTGTGCTCTGTTCCATTGGCCTTATTTGGTTTTCTTGCTGAAAACTTGGCGTTTGCGCTTCTACTCATTAGTGTGTGACAGTGAGCCGATTTGTAGCTTTGGTACGTGTGGTCTTGTCTCCTCCCTTAACTGCGGGGTTTCCCGCCTTAGTGGCCTTAGGGCTTAAAGAATCCCCTTGCTGCGTTTGGCTCCTCCCACCTCACACGTCACGTCCCCTTTACACATAGAGGAACACAGCTATGCTGCTCGGTCCCCTAATAATAATGCATTTTATTCATGCTTCTCATAGACCCAAAGCATTGGAAGCAGACAATTGTTCAAACATATAGTCTAGTAATATTTTACATTTCTAAGTGTAACACATCTGAATTGCAGATTATTTCCACTATAAATGATTGGCATTTGACACTTTTGACATGGCACATGAAGTTTGAATTGCCACATTCTCCTCAGATGGTAAGATGGAAAAACTTGAGGCCAAGTTACATTAAATAATTTAAGAAAGATTCGGTAGCATTGTTTGGGAATAGAGCTAGTGTAATTAGTTATAATAGGCAATATTGTTTGTTGTAACTTGGCCTCATTTTGATATCAATACTTGGCAACTTGGTATTTTTGTATGTTGAAAACATTTATTGTTGAGATTAACTTTACTTAAAAGAATGCTATGAAAATTTTGTTGATACCTTGAAGATGCTTGCTGATGATAGCTCTGTGGATGTAGCATGTGCTGTTGAAATAATAAGTGTGAAAAGTCCTTAATGTAGGCTACTGTATGTGATTATATAAAAAGTGTAGATTTATTTAAAATAGGCAATATCCCTCATAAAAGTGTAAGTATAGGTAGTAGAAAATAATGATGCCCCACTTACAGTTTTGAAGGGCAGTTTTGAGGGGCATCCTGGCATGTCTCTTGGTTTGTGGGTGGAAGGAAAACATGTTTTTTGCAAAAATTAAAACACATTAAGGCTGATAGCATATACACTGGCATACATAGCTTTACCGTTCTACTTATATTACCCCGCCAATGTGCCTTTAGCTAGGCTATGGGAAGACTGTTTAAGCCTGTCTGAGCCTACATAGCCTACGAAAAATAATCAGAAGGGTTGTTTTTTGCATGTGAGTTACTCAATTTAATCTTATTTGTGTATTTGAAAGCAAACAATCGAAAAATAAAATAAGCGAATATTAGGAATATACTAGAATGTTGTTAAATTTTGTGTGAATCACACACACAACTCAAATTGTACTTCATAGAGGGAACTTACATGTTGGTGGGACAAGTTTTGGACATTCTGTCGTAACGTTACTCCTCTGTGTCTGTCATCATCTGGAATGGAAATTTCAAAATGTTTTCCATGTTTTAAGTAACGTTAAAACACCAAGTCACTCGGCTAAGGAGTAAGTTACCGTGTAATCTTCGCAAACAGTGAGCAAATGTGCTGTTCACAACACTAAAGGGGAGAGAATATAGTGAGAAATTATAGGTTGTCTTTATCAAAACATAAAATGCCAGCGCACCCTTTAATATTGTTGAAAAAAATAGGCTACATAGCCGCTGAGGATAAATGGCGTTCGTATAAGCTTGATTAACAGATCTAACGTTAATTGAATAGGCTTATCTCTATCGATTGGTTGCTAGGCACGTTAAAGTTTTATAGCCTACTTTTCATTTAAAATTGCTCACTGTAGCCTACGTGTTGTGATCAATTTAACTAACGATACCGCTCGTTCGCTAGCTAGTTTAATGTTTCTGTTTGGCCTGGGCTTTTACACTGCTAATTCTATCTAACGTTAGCTAGTTAGCCTAGACCGTTACATTTAGAAGTTGATCTTCTTATGTCTATCAATTGATATTTGTTTAATCTAGCTGCTAGGGCCTAATTATAAATATATTCATGAAACTAAGTAGGGTTAAATTACCTACGTGTATCCAATGCCATGTCCCAAGGCAGCTGGAGTAGTGCTAACGGTAGGACGGCAGCGCTCAAATCAAGAAAAAAGTCGTTAAATATTAAATTAAATATCCACGCGCCACGGCTTCCAAATATATCACCAGCGGGGGGGGAAAAGAGTCTTGAATAGGTATACATACAGGCAGACAGACAGACAGACAGACAGACAGAAAACGTATATAGGTATAATAGGGCTTGCTATAAATTAGCCTAGGCTTTATATAATTAGGCTAGCATATAATTAATATATTGTAGGCTAGTAGCCTATTACGTATATAGGCCTATATTGATATAATATTGGAAAATTACACTACATTTCAAAAGTTTAACAGAAAAACCTCCGTGCATCGTTCTGGGAACGTTTGTTTACGAAGTAAAAATAAATCTTACAGTTATGGGAAGAATGAAACCTAAAAACAACCTTATTCGAACGTTCTGTGTAACGTATCATGGAACCATGAGAGAACGCTATGTTTTTTAGTTCGCAGAACGTTTTGGGAACGTTACAAATTTTGTTAACTTAAATGGAACGTTCAGGCCGTCGCGGTAGTACAGTAAAAGCGCCGACTTTCAGTCGGTGCGGTTGTGCTCCGAGGATCGGGGTTCGCGCCCCCGGTCCTGCCAGATCCGAGCATGGCCGGCGCCCTGTGGGAGCAGCAATTGGCGGTCTGCTTCCGGGTGGGGGGAGGGGCTCGGAGAGAATCGCTGCGCGCATAGCGGCCCTGGGCGGGCTGGAATCACGGTCAGGAGCTAGGAGGAGTCGCGCCCTGAAGAGGACGTGGCGCCCTCCCGTCCTACCGCCGGCTGACGGGGTTGTGTAGCGGTGATTCTCTAGCGGTTGCTACACGGGGGGAATTGAATTAGAATAGGGGTTCAATTGGCTACTAAATTGGGAGAAAATCCGAAACAAATAAAAAAAAATGGAACGTTCCCAGAATAAGTCCCGTTCATGTAGCTTGCTAGCTAGCCCGTTTAGTAAAGGGCAAAAGATAACGTTGGGCAACAGAATTTCATTCACAACGGAGGTGAAAGCAATGGCTTTAACGTTAGTGAAGTTGACGTTAAGTTTTTTCTGAACCGAATTTACCATCAGCTAACTTAAAAAACACCAACTCATACAGACAAATAATCTGTTAAATAGTAACTGTTACCATACTACGAAGACGTTAGCCATCTAGTGGCATTAGCACTACAAAAATATCACTGCACAAAACTTTCAAAAGATACTCAATGAACGTTAGCTAACGTGCAGGGACTCGGTGCGGAAGAGATACGTCACGTGACTGATTTTAAAGCCATTTTTTTAAAGCCAGTTGAATGAAATCCCTTTGCTTATTGGGTATTGTTATTATCATAGAAATAGATTCTAATGATTGTGATGTTTATTGCAAATCCAGCATTCTTCAGTCTTCTTACCTCAGCATTCAGCGTCTCTCAGCATCTCTCTCTCTCTGCGTTCCTTTTTTCCCCACGTCTACAGATACTGAGTAGAGTGGTTCATTGGCTATTTACTCGTCACAGTCACAGTGTTGTAGTCGAGTCACTAAATCTCGAGTCTGAGTTGAGTCCCCAGTGTTCGAGTCCGAGTCCAGGTCCGAGTCACCAAAGAAGTGCCCGAGTCGAGTCCCCATTACCTGAGTCCGAGTTGAGGTCCCCATTACCCTAGTCTGAGTCCGAGTCATCAAGGTTGAGTCTGAGTCGAGTTCCAAGATGGGCTCCAGTGCTCCACTCTGGAATCCATGTAAGCAAAGTGCACGATTCGGGGCGTCTCTTTAGGCATCTTAGCACTAACTGTTACTGAACATGGGGGGTATGTACGTGAATCCGCATGCCCTTGCACGAAATTGAATAATGTTATGGAGCTATCAATATCTTATGCCAAATTATTAGGGCCCTATTACAAAAAAAACTAACAAAAACAAAAAAACAATCTTTATCAATTAACAAGTCTGAGTCCTCGTCTCCAACTTCCAAGTCTGAATGCAGTCAATGCTCGAGTGCGAGTCATCAGGACTCGAGTCAGACTCGAGTCGGAGTCCTGGACTCAAGTACTACAACACTGACTCGTGAAGTATAACCAATCCAATAATACTGCGGGCGGGACAATTGAGCCAGACTACAAGTAATCTTGCAGAGACAGGCAACTGCATCAGAGCCAGAGGAGCGCATTTTTTATTGTTTTATTTTATCTGCAATTATACAGTGAGCACCAATAATCATTGGGACAGTTACAGCATTTTTTGTTATTTTGGTTCTGAACTCTAGCACTTTGTCATTGTATCCTTTCAAACTCAATGAGGTTGAAGTGCAGACTGTCAGGTTTAATTTGAGGGTATTTTCATCCATATCGGATGAACCTTTTAGAAATTATAGAACCTTATTGTACATAGTCTGAGGGTCTGAGGTAACAAATGAGCCACAAACCATAACTCTGCTGCCATATATGCAGTCGATATGGATGGATCACTTTAAGGGTTGTTTCTCCTGACTCATTTTCCTATTGAATTCTATGGAAAAATAAGTCGGGAAAAAACAACTTGCTAAAGAAGTGATTTAAGATAAATTCTAAGCACAGAACTGCATTGTTACCCGGGCTTAGTTACCCGGTACTCAGGTACTAAGTTAGACGTTTTACAATTGGACCTTTCTGACAGCAGAAAAGGAGAAAATAAATAAAGGAGAAAACTTTGAGTGAGCCAGTTTTACTCAAACACTACAATTGACAGTGATGTCTAGCTGAATTATAATTGAATTATATATAAACTTATGCTACAAGATATATTTGTCCCAATGTCAGATTTGGCAATCAAAGCATCATACAATTTCCACTACTAGGACGATAGACAGATCACACAGATTTTGTGTAACGTTAGTCTGAACCAGGCATTATCTGGCAATAGCTGGCATGCATGGTTGCAAAAAAGCTGGTTCTCTGTAACGCGATCTAGCCTACTAGATCTATAGCCTACAACAGATAATGTTAGCCTTCTTCCAAGAACTAGCCGCTGAATGAAGTAACATTATCAATAATAGCAACCTAGCTACTGTTCATATAGGTAATTACAATTGGCTGGGCAAGCAGAAAGTCCAGGTAAATTGGTGTTGAAACATTTGACCTACCTGTCCAGTAGAAACAATGCGGAGCTCCATGTCTGTCTTCAAACCAATCTGCTCCCGTACATCTCGCCACCATCTAAAATGAGCACCTATGTTTACTCTAGTTTTCGGGTGCGATTTATCCAATTCTTAGATGCAACCATTGCATCTAGCTGGCCTTATGTGAATGCACCCTTTGTTTTGAAAACAAAAAATTTGGCCCGAATCGCTGGTTTTAGAATGCAGAATTTGACGGTATAAACACAATGTATGGTACTGGATTTCTCTCACAACAGTTCTTTCTATGATTGCTACCAAGTAAGCATGACCGTTCCCCAATATTTAAAAAAAAATTATAAAAAATGTTGCATACTCCATCCAGCTTAATGTGCCACTTCCATTTTCCTGTGCCCTTGAAGGTCCCTACTTTGCACACATCATTACGATGTCTAATACCACTTTCACGGTTTCTCTTTGAATGAAATGTTCACAACATCACCATGAAGGTGATTTAGCTTCATCTCAAGAGGACTGCACACTGATTTGGCAAGTGCTACATGATGCTGTTTGCTGTTCTTGTGTTTTGAACACACCTGCCTAAATACTTCCATTTCACCTCCGGAAAGTGGAAAGTGTTTCCAGACTTTACAGTAGGCTACACTGTAAAGTCTCTAGCTTTACTGTACTTTAATTTCTCTTGGTAATACCTTGCTCGTATGATCCACTTCCTTGGTTTTGCCAAGTCCGGCCCTGGTCTAATCCAATCTGCTTGTCAGAATCTCCTCCAATCTCATAGCCATGCCGATGAAAACTGGGGAGTTTTCCGCAAAGCAGGATAAGCAAGTTAGCCAGACAACTCTAAAAATGATACCATGAAATAACATGAAAAACCTTCAACATCAGCAGCTAACAATATGTATGACTAAATCACACTCCTAAACCAGATTCTAGTGCATTTTCATTGAGTGAAATCTCACTAATGTGATGATGCAGCCTGTCATTTTTTTTTTTTTCAAGTTATTGGGATAAGCTGATCATCCTGATTTGTGGAATACCCCCCGACTAGTAAGATAGCAGATATTTTACTTGCAATTACTAATGTTAGACTAGTGATTGCGTATAAACCTTCGGCATCTTTTTTGTTTAATTTTAAGAGTTTCTGACAGTGGCATGATAACCAATTGCAGTCAGGACGGAGCCCACAGTGTTGGTAGAGACTACAAAGTTTTGCACAGAACCAGGAGCTGGAAAAGGCATTGCCAGCATTGGTCATAAATGGAGGCTCATGAGCGGGTTGCAGAATGGCGGCATAGCGACGCTCATATATTGGATATACAGTGCATCCGGAAAGTATTCACAGCGCTTCACTTTTTCCACATTTTGTTCTGTTACAGCCTTATTCCAAAATTGATTAAATTCATTTTTTCCCTCAAAATTCTACACACAACACCCCATAATGACAATGTGAAAAAAGTTTTTTTGAGATTTTTGCAAATTTATTAAAAATAAAAAACTAAAATTTCTCATTTACATAAGTATTCATACTGTAGGATATCTAATATTTCCCCCCTTCTCTCTATCTCTGTCACTCTCCTCACTCTCACCCCCCAACATCAAAGATAAGCCAGTCTTTGTCATAAATGACCCCTCTCCCCCCCCTCCCCCATACCTAACCCAATCAGGACAGGGATGGTCTTCCTGTGGAGGTATTTTTATAGTTGCACCACAGAAAAATAATTTAGTCAGTTTGGAGTTTGTTTGTTGAAGAAGTCATTCTTTTTGGTTCCTCGTGCGTTTCCCATTGTTCCTGTTCAGCTGGAGGGTAAATAATTTGGCAATTTTTGGCATATCTCTCTTTACTGGTATTTCCTAATTAATTTTGGGTTTAATGCCTTCACTTTTGTGATTTATAAGTAGTCAGCCTACATTTCCTTAGTGAATGTATGATTTCAATTCATTATTCCACTTGACTGTTTTCGCTTAATAAAATTTATTTAATCTCAAGACCTGATTTAGACCTTGTTTTGGCTTGTTGGTTGATCCACCAGGTTACTGTTCGACTTACCTATCAAAGAATTCGGCGATTTAATTGATGATTGTCATTTTTAATAATAATTATTAAATTAAATAACGTAAAACTTATTTTGAATGTAGGTTAAGTGAGGGGTTCTAGCACGCAATATCGCTTGTGTTCAGTATTCAGAGTGCTGAACGTTTTAACAAGGGCATTGACTGTTGGAACCGCTGGATTCAGAAAATACACATTTTACCTAGTCCTCACTTACCCGACATAATTGGAGGTTCCACCGAGATAGGTTGTCCTATAGCATACTAAATTTTGCTATTGAGTAAACTGCGGTAAACTCTGAGACAAGCTCAAATCTTTTTCTAATCGACTGGTCTTAGATTTATTGATTTTATTTTATTTTTTTAAATAATTTTTTTAATATTATTATGGCATACCAGACAAAGGGAGAGATGCCTCATTTACCCTCCACTGCTAACCTACCAGCATTCCCTGGCCAGTCAAGGCTGGATCAGCAGTGGTATCTCATGTTATCAGAACAGCAATATTTGATAGCCCAGTGCCCAAAATTTGCAGAACAGCTCAAGGCAATGGACCAGCTGAAGGAGGAGGCCCTTTACAACCTGCGGACTGAGTATTTGGACTATCTGATTTCTCCAGATAGTGATGAAACCAAGCGCAAGATTGTCCAAGGGATAAGGTCGTACCTAGAGAAAAGACAACATTTTCTCTACCTCTGGCGGTCAAAGCAGGCATGGGAGGAGGTAAACCAGATGTGGAAACTGGCTTGGGAAAAGCACCACTCTAAGTCAGGAGTTACTGCCAAACCAGTTTCTTCTGTGGCAGTCCAGCATGCGCTGGAAGGAGCAGTGCATGGCGCCATTCCAGCCATAACCCAGGCACCACTCGCTCATGGTTGCTGAAGGAGCAACAGCTCAAGGCAACAGCTCAAGGCAACAGCTGCAGCGGGAACTGTGGGGGGAGAAAGAACGGAATGATAAGCTCAACGAAACAATAAAACAATATAACAAATCCTTAAAAATCACTGAAACAAGAAAATGGGCAAGCCAGAAAAGACAGTTAAAACTAGTCAGTCCAATCCATCGGACTTGTCAGTAATTATGGAAAGCCTGGAAGGTATCAAGGTCCAACTGAAAGACATAATGAAGGAGTTACAAGAACTCAAAGAGGAAAATGTCAAGAAAGACCAGCGAATAAAGACTCTAACATACAGAGTGGAGGAGCTTGAACAGCAAGGGAAGCTTAATGATGTGATCATCACAGGTCTCAGGATTAAACCAAGGAACTATGCCAGGTCGATGGGGTCCCATGAGGAGACAGACGAGGCAGACATCCAATCTGCGGAAATACAGGTGGAGAAGTTTCTAAACTCCAAAAACATCGACATGGATCTCACCAATGTGGATTCTTGCTATCTGCTTCCCAAGAAAAAAACTAACGAAGGCCGTGACAACGAAACCCGCGCCGTGGTGCTGAGATTCATAAGTAGGAAATACAAAGTTGCTCTACTGAAGCAGGGTAAAAATCTGAAAGGATCTAACGTGTTCATCAATGAAAATCTCAGCAAAGTAAACGCCACCATCGCTTGGAAAGCGCGTCAATTGAAGAAAGGGAAAAAATTACAGAACACCTGGACGACAAATTGTAAAGTTTATATCAAACCAAATGGGTCTCCAGAAAACACCAGACCGGTGCTGATCAGGGCGCTGGAGGAGCTGGAGAAATATGAATAGTAAGGTACGTGAAAACTACATGAAAACGCCATGAACTCAGTTCAACCAAAAAGTAAAGCTTCACTGATTAAAATTAATGAATTGATGGATATAATTGCTGACTATGAAAAAGGGAGTATGACATCTAACCAGAACTTAAGATCAAAAGCCCCGAATGGAGAAGTTGATCCAGACAGACACTTTTATTATAATGGAATAAACAAATGTGGATATTACTTGGAAGACCAATTCAATGAGAACATTAGCATGGATGGAAAGCTGTTAATAATCCACTTCAACAGCAGGAGTCTATACGCAAACTTTGAACAGATACAGGAGTATCTATGTACATTTGCTAAACCATTTAACATCATTGCAGTGTCGGAAACTTGGATTAACGTTGATAAATGCATGGATTTCCACCTGGAAGGGTATAATTTTGTGTGTAAGAGCAGAAGCAACAAATCTGGTGGAGGGGTTGCACTGTTTATTGAGGAGAGCATAAATTTTGAGATACTGGAAAGCTTGTCAATTGTCGTTGAAAATGTAATGGAGTGTGTAACAATTGAATTTTCAACGCCGAAAGGTAAAAAAAACTGTTATATGCAACGTTTACAGAGCTCCCAGCTCAGAAATAGACATATTCAACAATTGCCTGGGAGAAATATTAACAAAAATGAATCAGACAAATGTTTTTATATGTGGTGACTTTAACGTAGACATATTAAATCCTAACGATAACAAGTTGATTGAGGACTTCGTTAACACAATGTATGCGTGGGGAATGCGACCACTAATCACCCAGCCAAGCAGAATCACTAAACATAGTGCCACACTAATTGACAACATCTATACAAATATACTGGACACAGAAATAACAAGTGGTATTATGATAAATGATATCTCTGATCACCTTCCAGTCTTCGCTATCTGTGACTGGAAACACACTTTGGATCAGAAACCAGTGACAAAAATCTTAAAAAGAATTAGAAATGAAAAGAGACTCAAAGATTTTGAACAAGATATGATGAATCAAAAGTGGAATGATGTATGGACTGAAAGAGACACAAACAAAGCGTATGAGGCCTTCTTAAGGCGAGACACGGCAGGCAGAAATGACGTTTTTGCATCCACTCATCAATTTTGAGATTTTTGGTTATTTTGCTTCTATAACATGTCTTCTTTAACATGATATCATAAAAATGTCCAGACTGCACAGAAATATGTTTATTTTACTGTATTTTGTCTACTTAGGTCCAGAAATTTTATCCTAACTTGATCGAATGTTAGCATTTTTGAGTGAGCTATAGTTCCGCGACGTTTGGTAAAACAATGTAGTGTTACCAATCGTTGGAAAGCTCATTTTCTGTAGCCGAACAGTAGCTGATCCAAATATGGTCATTTCCTTTGCAGTGACGACTATTTGTGTAAAGACGAAGGGTGCTTTAATACATAATGCGAAATCCCATTTGTTGAAGACCTTTTCTGGCGTTCTGATTCGCTAAAACGCATCACGTGATGTGTTTGGCAACTTCCGTGTTAGCTTAACGCGGCAAATAATGAAGTGGTGAAACAAAAGTTTGGCGAATGTAAAGTCGTGATCAAAATGGGCAAAACACCGAAAATCCGTGCAAAAGCGACACAAAAGAGACGTGAGCAATTACTTACTGCCAGAAGAAGCAAGGGAACTACATGTGATCGTAAAGATGACAACGAGTTTGTCAGTAGCGAGTCACCAGCTGTCTGTGCGTCAAAACGCAAAATTCAGGAGATGGGGAAAGGTGATCCGAAAATAGATGACAGGCCGGTCACACAACAGTGGCTTATAATGCACGTGTCGCGTTTAAATGAGCTGCTGGATGAATTGCTATGTCCAAATTGCATGGGGAACGGTCTACATATAAACATAGATCCCCAAAACCAAGGGTTTTGTAGCAGTCTGTTGCTGGAGTGTAGCGAATGCAAATCGCAAGAAAACGGATACAGAAAAAGCGTGTTTTCATCCTCACGTTTAGGGCTTGGATATGCTGCGCTAAGGAAAATTAGTAAAGTGTTAGGTATTCCATCACTACACTTGAAGACATATCAGAGACACGACAGGAGAGTGACAGGTAAACAGGGTAGAGATAGAGAAGCCTATTAGAAAGTGTAAAACAATATGTATTTACTGTAGGCTATATTTGTACTGTATAGTAAAATGTAGAGATAGAGAAGCCTATTAGAAAGTGTAAAACAATCTATTTATTTACTGTAGGCTATATTTGTATTGTATAGTAAACAGGGTAGAGACAGAGAAGCCCATTAGAAAGTGTAAAACAATATGTATTTACTATAGGCTATATTTGTACTGTATAGTAAAATGTAGAGATAGAGAGGCCTATTAGAAAGTGTAAAACAATTATTTATTTACTGTAGGCTATATTTGTACTGTATAGTAAAATGTAGAGATAGAGAGGCCTATTAGAAAGTGTAAAACAATTATTTATTTACTGTAGGCTATAATGGTATTGTATAGTAATTAGGGTAGAGATAGAGAAGCCTATTAGAAATTTTAAAACAATCTATTTACTGTATTTGTACTGTATACGTCCCATAACACAGAATAATAAAGTGCAATTTCATGAATTCAGCATATTGTACTTCATTAATATTGCCACCAGTTTGTTTTATTGTTACAGTATACTTTTCCTTTTAGTGGCAGGGAGGGCAGACTATAGGGTGGACTGTAGTCAAAAGATAAAATAATTATAATGAAACGTGCATCTTCATCCATTCTAAGAAGAGAAGACCTTCATCCACTTCTTGTCTTTTGTTTTATAGGTTCCATTGCCTTACTAGAACCAGAGTACTTTGTCACACAATCATTGCATGATTTCACAGCGTACAGTTTAACAGTGTGCACAGTTTGTCCGGTCATTCTGGCTAAACTGCAAATCTGGTAACCCTAGCTGTAATCTCATTGACTCTTACCTATGTATTTTGATTTAGATTTTTTTTAGTTTTTTAATAAATGGAGATAAAAAATTATCTTAATTGACAATTATGACGAAGACAATTATCACATTATGACAAAGACAAACAGGTGGCACAAAAGGGTTGCGCAGTAACTGGAAGGCCCTTTGACTATGCCTGTGCTTAGTTGTACTTATTAACAAGTATATCTAATCAAGTAAGTATATATACAGTTTAGATGTGTTCAGTAGTGTAATAGGGCATTGGGGGATGTGATTTAATGGGTTATTGTTGCTATAAAGAGTGATTTCTAGTCAGCAAATATTAAACTTAACAATAGATATCTTTAACGGCCATTTTCTCAAAATGAGTTTTTTTTCAATACTCTGAACCAGAAATCTCAACTTCTAGATCACTTACATACACTAAACTTTCCATGTTCATTCTTAACTATATTCTGAAGATTATTACAGAAGGATTTGTTAATATATTGCCAATTGCCTGATTTATTACACATTTTGTTCTTAAAAACATGGCGAAAATGCATTTTTTATACCTGTATATAGCATTTTCTCATTTATAAAATGAAAAAAGCATGTATCCAAAATCTGTTCTGTAATTTCTTTAGTCTCTAATATGTTGTCAAAATGAAATAAAGATTTTAAGCCTGCCTGGCTTTATCCAATTTTTCTATTTTTGGTTTTTAAATATATGCAAATTAGCGCATATTTAATGAGGCCTTGCCTAATTTGCATATTTAAATGTAACTTTAAAAAGAACTTCCAATACAAAAAAGAATTGTAACAATGTAAGTAATCAACTGGTAAAGTTTCATGATTATATCTTGTAGTTAATTTATTTCCCCTATTCACCTGCAGTGTCTCGCCTTAAACACAATAAATTCACTATATGACAAGCACTGCCCCGTAGTCAAAAATTCGAGAAAAGACAACAAAGTCAAAGAAAAAAGGTTTACCAAGAACATAGAGAACGCCTGCAGGAAAAAAAACAGCTTATATAAACAGTTTTTAAAGGAAAGGAGTGTACAATCATATGCAAAGTACAAACGTTTCAGAAACAGAGTGACATATTTGTTGAGGAAACATAAAAAAGAGTATTATGACAAGTTACTAACAGAAAATAGAAACTACACCAGAAATCTTTGGAAAATAATAAATTCCGTCTCTGGGCGAAAGGCCAAGCGGACATTCTCGGATCATTTCAATATAAACAACAGGAGGGAAGAAGATAATAAGGTGATAGTAGATAGTTTCAACAAATACTTTGTTAGTGTTGGTCCGGAGCTAGCAAAGGCCATTCCATCCTCACTCCTGCAGTGGGATCACTTTGATAGGGGCGGTGAGACAAAACAAGAGTCATTATTTTTAAATCCTGTCACACAAACTGAAATTAAAGCAATACTGAGAGACTGCACAGCGAAGACATCCACTGACGTAGATCAGATAGACATGACATTGTTAAAAAGGATATCAAAAGCGATCATACCTCCACTAACATATATATGTAACTTATCGTTCTGTAATGGCGTGTTTCCAGATAAAATGAAGATAGCAAAAGTTCTTCCTCTCTACAAAAGTGGAGACAAACAGTTTTCAAACTATCGTCCTGTTTCAATTTTACCACAGTGCTCAAAAATTATTGAAAAGCTCTTTAATGTCAGATTAGATAAGTTCATTGATAAACACAAACTGCTATGTGACAGCCAATACGGGTTCAGGAAAAAACATTCAACAGCACTGGCCCTAACAGAATCCATAGAATTTATCAAAGACGCGCTAGACCGGAAATTATTCACCATAGGCATCTTCATTGACCTGAAAAAAGCTTTTGACACGATAAACCACAGCATATTGATTGAAAAATTGTACAGATATGGAGTTAGAGGAATCGCATTACAATGGATAAAGAGTTACCTATCAAATAGAGTTCAATTTGTTCAGATAGGGGACAACATATCAACATGCCTGGACATCACCTGTGGGGTCACACAGGGTTCAGTCTTAGGACCAAAATTATTTATACTATATATTAATGACATAGTCAAAGTATCTGACGTTTTAAAATTTATTTTATTCGCGGACGACACAAACATCCTCTGCTCTGGAATTGATCTTAATCAAATGGTCACATCAGTTAACAATGAAATGTCAAAGCTTCACACGTGGTTTAATATTAATAAACTATCACTAAACCTTTCAAAGACAAAATTCATATTATTTGGGAAAAGAGGCCTGAAGGAAAACATAAACTTAAAGGTCAATGGTACCAACATTGAACGAGTGAACGAACACAAGATTCTGGGGGTTACGGTAGATGGCCTCCTGACATGGAAACCACATGTGAAGCTAGTTCAATGTAAGTTGGCCAAAAGCGTGTCTATTTTGTGGAAAATGCAGAAATTACTCAATCAACATTCACTTAAGACAATTTACTCGGCACTCATAACACCCCACCTTCACTACTGTGTTGAAGTGTGGGGACACACTTATAAAGACACTACAGAGCCGCTGTTTAAACTCCAAAAAAGGGCAATGAGAGTTGTATATTGTGTCCCATATAGAGAACACACAAATGATTTGTTTATTAAGGCAAAGTTTCTCAAGTGGCAGGATATAATTAAATATAATACCGTACAAATATTATTCTTAGCCTCCAAAAATCTCTTACCCGTAAATATACAGAACCTGTTTCTAAAGAGAGATGACATACATAACCTAAGAGGAAACATGATTTATAAACAAAAATCTATAAAGTCAACACTCAGAGGTCATTCATTATCCATTGAGGGGGTTAAGCTTTGGAACAGTTTACATGATGAGATTAAAATGTCTACAAACTTAAAGACCTTCAAGAGGAAGATAAGATGCAAGATGGTAGGAAACTATCAAGTATAAACAATAGGGGGTTGTCAGGAAATGAAAACAATGTCACGATGTGCAAAAAAACAAAACAATGCAAGCGGTTTATACAGGATCCTGGACCTTGCAACACAAGAAGGCAGAAATCACCAAGCCTCCGAAGGCCAGTGCAGAAAATAGTGATGGGTAATGAACTCGGAGATTGGGACTCATACCTACTCAGGCATAATGCACTGAATTTACAGGGGACAACAGAGCATCATAAAAACGAAGAAACGGACACATTTATTTTGGACATTATCTGAACAATATTCGGGACTGTCTGCTGTTGAAATGAAACAAATTGTTTTGACTAATGTATGACATGTACATTTAAATCCGACTTATTTGGACTTTAAGATTTGGTTTATTTTACTATAGCTTATTTTTTCTTTCTCGATCTGTTTTGTTATAAAGAAAATTCAGCTATGCTGTTGTGATACTAAAAAATCTGTTTTAAACAAATGTATAATATGAACATTTAAAATTGTGAGGGAATTGGGGCGGGACTTTGATAAGCAGTCTGCTTTTTCCCGTATCCCTTTTCGGCAGGTACTGTATTTGTTCAAGGCATATTTCAGAAATGTGATGAAGTGTGACTATATACATGCCGAAATAAATAAATATATAAATAAAACCACCCCCCACCGAGGACAATACAGCACTCTCCATTGACTCATCCCCACCCCCTTCAGGCTTGGACAATTCTGTGGATTTTGTCACCTCCACAGAGAATGTAGCCGCCCCCCTGGTGAGCCCCTCTTCCCTGGAGGAATTTGGGGGAAACAGCTCTGTGTCTTGTATCACACCAGCCACCACAGAGGATGTGACCCCACAGGACGTGGAATCCGCTGCTGCAGTCCTCTCAGCTGAGCGAGGTGAGGAGACCGTCAAACCCCTGGAGGCAGAACCTGCTACTGCAGACACAGCAGCCCAGCCTGGTGAGGAGACCGTCAAACCCCTGGAGGCAGAACCTGCTACTACAGACACAGCAGCCCAGCCTGGTGAGGAGACCGTCAAACCCCTGGAGGCAGAACCTGCTACTGCAAACACAGCAGCCCAGCCTGGTGAGGAGACTGTCAAACCCCTGGAGGCAGAACCTGCTACTGCAGACACAGCAGCCCAGCCTGGTGAGGAGACCGTCGAACCCCTGGGGGAAGAACCTGCTACTGCAGACGCAGCAGCCCAGCCTGGCGAGGAGACCATTGAACCGCAGGACGCGGAACCGGCTTCTACAGGCCCATCAGCCCTGCCAGGTGGAGAGGTCTACGCACCCCAACAGGTGGAGTCAGCCCCCACAGAAAAGTCCACCCAGGCCGAGGACCCCACCCCACCCCTTGTGGACTTTTCTTCCCCTCCTGCTGCTTCCCCTCCTGCTGAATCCGGGGAACCTCTGTCTGCTGCACAGACAGAAGGGGTGTGCTCTGTGGACTCTCCCACTTCCACAGTTCCTGTGATGGAGGAGATAGGAGGACTTCTGCGAAAGTCTCGCTCCCCTATCAGAGCTGTAAAGAGACCCCGGGAGAAACGGAGCAGGAAGCCAACCCCCGGCCGTTTTACAACTCCTCTGGCCCTCAAAGTCTCAGCCAGAGTGTTGTCTTGCAATCCAAAGCAAGATGAAAGCAGCCAATTTAGCACAACAGTTTCCCCCACCCTTGTCTCTCCACCCCCGAGCCACACCTGCAAACTTTACACACACACGTCATCCAGGGAGAGTGAAAGAGCCCCTTTCCGACATCAGAAGTGTTCGGAGAGCAGTGATGGACTGGATGCCTACGAGCGACGATCAGCCCAGCTGCCCAGAGAGGGAACCAAAGCCAAAACTGGCATAGACCCCTGGACCCGAGCTCAAGGAGCCAAAACGGATTCCGACAGGGAAAGAGGTGCTTCCCCGCCCATCAGTAGAGAGGTCTTGACCGCACTTTTCCGCCTGTGGATCGTCCAGCTGTCTGTCACAGGAGACAGAGCCCCCCGCACGCTGTGCAGAATTGGTAGAGACACTGTGGAATTAGGCGGCCTTTCACTCACACAGTTACAACATTAAGGGGAATAAGCACTGCATGTTAACCAAGCAAGTCCAGGGAACCTCTTCCCTTGCCAATCCAGATACCCTGACACTGGAGAAGGAAGAGACTGAACCAAGGTGCCATGACAGCAGTGACAAAAAAAATAAAAATGTCTGCACCACACCGGATCATCACAATGGGACTATTAAACTGGACATGGACTAATTGTTTTAAAGATGGTTAGTGAACCATTAGGACACTTGTTTTCATGCAGCTATCATTGTACAATGATATATATAATGTCCAAATGTGTGGTTGTTCTGATGATGGAACGATAGGCTCTTAGCAGCTGCATGCACCTATCGTTCCAAGAGAGGGAATGACGGGATGTTGCCTAATGTCTTGTGCTCTTTCTCTCTCCCTCTCTCTGTCTCTCTCTCTCTCTCGGCCTCTCTCTGCCCCCCCCCCCCCCCATCCCTACCACCACCTTTTAACCTAATACCATGCCCATGTTGTGTTTAAGTCCCTTTTATATAGTGTAGGTGCCCCGCCAAATACTGTTCATGGACACTTATGGACAAGTCTGCCCTATTCATGTGATTATTTAGACTGGCAATCTACGGTAAACCCTACGGTAAACCCTGTCCGTAAGGTTCCCCTGCATGGACTGACAGTGGTCATAACATGCAGTGCTATCATTAATTGTTCCGCTCTTCACATGTTGGGGTGAGTGATAATGCCTAAGCCCTCAACTCCCACAGTCTTCTCCTGCCATTCCCTAAAGGACACCCACAGACACAAGTGCAAACAAGTGCAGCCGGTCCCACACCCTGCCGCGGGAAGCTAGCCTAAGCAACTGCCGTCAGCAGATCCAGGCTAAAGGAGCCAAAATGGATTCCGACAGGGAAAGAGGCGCTTCCCCACCCGTCAGAAGAGAGGTCCTGACTGCACTTTGCCACCTGTGGATCGTCCAGCTTCCTGTCACAGGAGACAGAGCCCCCGCACGCCGTGCAGAACTGGTAGAGACACTGTGGAGTAGGTTGCATTTCACTCACGCAATTGCAACACTAATGGAAAAAGCACTGCATGTTACCCAAGTCCAGGGAACTTCTGGTCCCTTGCCAGTCTAGATACCCGGACACTGGAGAAGGAAGAGACTGAACCAGGGTGTCATAACAGCAGCGACACAAAAGAGTGTCTAATAGAGATATGACTCTAGATCACAAAGGGACTATTAAACTGGGCATGGACTAAATGTTTTAAAAATGGTTGGTGAATCATTTGGACAGTTGTTTTTGTTGTTAGCAGGTAACTGCATCTTCAATGTCCAAATGTGTAATGTGATTCCTATGTGGTGATGTAAGAATAGGTTTTTAGCAGGTGCATGCACCTATTCTTACAAGAGAGGGATGTAGGATATCTAATATTTCCCCCCTTCTCTCTATCTCTGTCGCTCTCTGTCTCTCTGTCACTCTCACCCCCCCCCCCCCACTCCCCCATACCTTAACCCAATCAGGACAGGGATGGTCTTCCTGTGGAGGTATTTTTATAGTTGCACCACAGAAAAATAATTTAGTCAGTTTGGAGTTTGTTTGTTGAAGAAGTCATTCTTTTTGGTTCCTCGTGCGTTTCCCATTGTTCCTGTTCAGCTGGAGGGTAAATAATTTGGCAATTTTTGGCATATCTCTCTTTACTGGTATTTCCTAATTAATTTCGGGTTTAATGCCTTCACTTTTGTGATTTATAAGTAGTCAGCCTACATTCCTTAGTGAATGTATGATTTCAATTCATTATTCCACTTGACTGTTTTCGCTTAATAAAATTTATTTAATCTCAAGACCTGATTTAGACCTTGTTTTGGCTTGTTGGTTGATCCACCAGGTTACTGTTCGACTTACCTATCAAAGAATTCGGCGATTTAATTGATGATTGTCATTTTTAATAATAATTATTAAATGAAATAACGTAAAACTTATTTTGAATGTAGGTTAAGTGAGGGGTTCTAGCACGCAATATCGCTTGTGTTCAGTATTCAGAGTGCTGAACGTTTTAACAAGGGCATTGACTGTTGGAACCGCTGGATTCAGAAAATACACATTTTACCTAGTCCTCACTTACCCGACAATACCCTTTGCTTTAACGTATTTTTAAAGTATCATATTTCATATTTGGTCGCATATCCTTTACATGCTGTTACTTCCTGAAGTGTGACCATCACCATCAAAAAACTATCGATATCTTATTTTCAGGTACTGTTACAAGCGATACTATAACCTCTCTGCATTTGAATGGATCTCTATGGAAATTGGGGGGTGAGACTAGATTCAGCTGTAAATTACACTGGTACAGTATGGAACACATGGCTGGCTAAATGGCTGTAAGTTATCAAGGGTCTGAGCTATCAAACGAGCCCCAAACCATCACTCTGTTGCCAGCTATGGAGTAGATGTGGATGGATCACTGCAAGGGTTATTTCTCCGGACTCATTTTCCTATAGAACTCTATGGGGATGTAAAGGATATGCGACCAAATATGAAATATGATACTTTAAAAATATGTTAAAGCAAAGGGTATGAATACTTATGTAAATGAGAAATTTCAGTTTTTTATTTTTAATAAATTTGCAAAAATCTCAAAAAAACTTTTTTCACATTGTCATTATGGGGTGTTGTGTGTAGAATTTTGAGGGAAAAAATGAATTTAATCAATTTTGGAATAAGGCTGTAACAGAACAAAATGTGGAAAAAGTGAAGCGCTGTGAATACTTTCCGGATGCACTGTAAGTAGCAGGAAACCCCCAAAACCGCTGGAGACAGCAGAATCTGACCCGGCTTTGTTATGTGACTAGTGGAGCACCCACGATACAACTGGGCCAATATCCCACTCACCTCGAGAGATGATGTGATGAAATGCAATTGCATTCCTGGATCGACCTAGTCATTCTAATTTTTATATGAACTTTGCTATGTGAAGCCAGGCTACGCTGTGGCTGCATGGCTTACTATCAGAAGCCATTGGTGTCAACCTTGCCGTTAGAATTTGATTGCCATTAGAATGCTTAGCCATTTGAATTCTTTGTCATTAGAAATGTTTTGCTGTTAGAATAAAGCAATTAGCCCAACATTCCACCAGATGTGAATACTCTATAAAGCAGAATAAGCTTTGCCATAAGAAATTAACCTGCCAATCCAACGATATGCAATTGTGGTGACCCAACCTTACACCACTAGAAAATAGGTCCTGACTGGACTACGCCACCTTCTGTTTAATGAGTAGGAACTCAACATTGATAAGTAGAAGGGAATTCAGTTTTAATGAAATAGGAACTCTGATTTTAGAAAGGTCTAATACCCAAAACACAGGTTCAAGGATACCAAGTGAAGCATGATTTATGAGAATAAAAAAATGATCTTTATTACAAGTTGCACATAATTAATTTCAATGATAAAACACTTATTATTCAAATTAAAAGATTTTTTAGAAGGCGAGAACGAGGGGTACACCCGACTTCCAGGACCACGAGGCAGCGGCACTCAACTGAGCACTATAGAGCAGACAGAACACAATAACATTCCTTATTTTACTTTCCCAGTTTACAGGATTACTTCACCCAAAACTGGGTGAACTGCTGGAACATAACATCAATCCTTGCATTATACTGTGAACTCAATTATTTTAAATCCCCTTTTATATTATCATCATAAGACAGTAACTGGAAAACAGTGGCTGATACAACTTCGGCGGGGCACACTGGGTAGGCTGCACACGCACCTTGGAAAAGAAAGTAACACATTAGTAGAAGTAGTGAATATGTGAACTTAAATAGTTGGACAGGTTTTCTACATACTTCACAGAGTCTTCCCAAGTCTTTCAAATTGAGCACATTTAGATTTTTTACCTCCCATCAAGTATTGGCTTATTCTTTTAAATTTTCTGCATGTAGAACTACACATTTAGCTATAGGCTACTGAATTTTATTGGCCAGGTTCCCGCCAATTTCTGAATTCTGTAATATTATCTCAGGACAAAATCTCTTACGACAGTTAGGTTTGCTCCTGAAGGGCGAAAAACCACAAAAAAACTTCTCGTCAGCAAGAGGGTGGCTAAATTAGCTAACTGGCTGCTAGCTGAGTGCTTAACAGAGGGAAAAAGTAGAAAGTTCCCTCTCTTCCCCCTAGCGACAACAAAGATGTTCACCTTAGGAGCTAATCCAAAACTCAAACCAATATCACTTACACACTGAAGCACAATACGATCCTCCTCCGTACTTTCCAAACTCCAACAACTCTTCCAACAAACAGGAGGTGTGCGCCTACAGCAGGCACGTGCAGAGCAGCAGTTGTAGCAGCACCTATGCAGAGGGAGTGTGCCTTGTAGTGGTCAGCGGCGGGGGGGAGGGGGCACAGCTCAGGCAGCACTCAGGCAGCCTTGCGGAAAACAAGACCTTTGTCGTGGGCTTGCCACCATTGATATATAGGGTTACTCTGACAAAGTGGAGACAGGCTTTGCCGGTAGGCCGACCTAAGGCTTTTAACTGTAGACTGTAGAAATGTCGACAAAGTGACTGACGTTGCCCATTGACTTTCCATTTGTGAAAGCGTTTTCAAGCCACAGAAGAGCAGTTTTGTGCTGCCGCCATGTTAAACAAAAATTGGAGCCGGAGACAGCACAGTAGGGAGAAGGGGTACCCTTATATGTTCATTAAGTCTGCGCTGGGTCGTCCACAAAGCGTGTGAGATACTAGAGACGTGAAGTGCCTAGGAAGGCTGCAATTTTTTTTTTTGAGAGCTTTCGGTTGCAATATTATTTATCTGTCCAATGAAGTCCTCCGTACAGATGTTACGGACTGCCAAACTAAACATCCATGGTAGACTGACTGTTTTTGTTTCCCAGCATAAATACTTTTTGATAAAAGACGTGTTTGAAGTACAATTTGAGGAAAAGTATAGGCAAGCAGGCTATGAAGATGGTGGGTTTATAAATGGCTGCAATATGCTCAACTTGCCATGTGATGAGTTCCCGCAGGTTATTAGCTTAGTTGTCAACCCCAGCTATTTAGTGACACATCTTTTTTTACTTTAGCTGCGTAGAGGACGCACTGACAAATACAAAATGTGTGCTCTGGAACGGATCACAGCAATAATTACCAGCAGCAGTAGCAGCTGTACTAGTTTGTAATCGAAATGTCACAAATAGGCTAGACGATTAGTCACAATTACGTATTAGCAGCAGCGAATGCCATGAATCTCCTGGCAGTAAAATCAGCTAATAAGTAGCTAATTTACCAACATCCACAATGTACAGTACCAGTCAAAAGTTTGGACACACCTACTCATAGAAAGTTTTTTTTTCATTATTTTTACTGTTTTCCACATTTTAGAATAGTAAAGACATCAACACTATCAGATAACACAAATGGAATTATGCAAAGACCCAAAAAAAAAGTGTAAAACAAATAAAAAAACATCTTATATTTTAGATTCTTCAAAGTAGCCACCCTTTGCTTTGATAACAGCTTTGCACATTCTACCTGGAAATAAGGTATCAAGAGTCTTTCGATATCCTTTTATACAGAGTCATGATAGCATCACCTGTTTACCTGTGGAATACCTGTTTACCACAGAAGTTGGTTGAGAGAATGGCAAGAATGTGCAAAGCCGTTATCAAGGCAAAGGGTGTGTGATGCTCTCACTCCCATCCTTTTGTGTCCCGTGTTTTACCTGTTCCCTCTCGTATCATGTTGTTTGTATTCCTGTTTGTTTCCCTCATGCTGCAGGCTGGGCATGGGTTTCCCTTTTGTGTCACTCTGTTCCACTACTCTTTATCTGCCTATCCCTTTCCTTCTCTCCGCATACATTCTGCACACTCTCTGCTCCGTTAATCACTCACGCATACATTTGCACGCGGCACTTAATTGATACTTGTTAACGTTTGTATTTAGTCACCCGGTGTTCTTTGTCCTGTGCCGTTAAGGTCGTTAAGTCTCTTTGTGGTAACACTCTGGTCTTTGTCTCGTGG
Organism: Synaphobranchus kaupii; assembly: GCA_029718625.1. Lineage (NCBI taxonomy): Eukaryota > Metazoa > Chordata > Actinopteri > Anguilliformes > Synaphobranchidae > Synaphobranchus > Synaphobranchus kaupii. The sequence continues at coordinate 74,960,624 of CM056377.1, read as the reverse complement.
ATACATTGTATCTAGTCCTGTCTTGCCTGCTTTAACCCTATTTACTTTGGCCTATTTTATACAATTTTCGCCTAGTTTTTACTAGTGTCAATTAAGTGCCAATATCTCAAAAACGATTCACTGCACATCCATGGTTGAAAGTTTCAATGAAAGAAGAGGCTTGTACCATTCAGAAATTTGCATCAGAATAAATTTATGTAAAAATGGTCACATACAGTTTATACATAATACACATAAAAAAACAAAAAAAAGTACAAAACGCCTTGTGTTTTTACAGTTTAGCACTGAATATTTCAACTTCAAAGTACTGGAGCAAGCCAGACTTCCTTACACTAGTGCACTGATATGTTGTCCACTTGGGTTTAGAATTTGGTAAAGATATCTACAGGCTTTCCTTATGTATTGGTATTTTTACCAAAACGGGGCCCCGGTGTCCCAAAACGTTTCCAAACGTCGCCAAATATAAAACATGTGCATATCTTTCTGTCTAGGCATGTCAATCATCAGAAAACTTTATTTTTCTTTTAAAACATTTTTTGTAATACAGAATGTGAAGAAAATTAACCTACACGTGTTTTGTGTTTATGTGTATGAGGGTATTCTCTTACAAAGCGTGCCCAAAAGTGCCCAAATACCTCTCCGAAAAGGATTACTTACCCTAATGTTATCCAACCAATCTGCTTTACATTTAAAATGGCACTGTACTTCAAAGTTAGATTTACCAGAGCCCCATAAGCCAGCAGAATAACAGGTTTATCTATAACAAGCCTTCAACTTGACTTTTTACAGCAAAAGTAATGAATTATACATCACTATTTGGCAAACCTGTCTGTTACCACCTCCTACGACAGAGGTGTTAGGTGGGGGAGGGGTGTCTTCACTGTCCTCCCTGAAAAAGACAGATTCAAGTACATTACTAAGTAGAATCACTAAAAAATGAGAACACAAATTATCTCAAAAAGACATATGGCAAGTATTACAATTAAGTGGAAAAAAAATTTTATTTTATAAAAAAAAATATATATAAATATATATATATATATATATATATATACACACACACACACACACACACACACATATATATATATATATATATATATATATATATATATATATATATTATATATACGTATATACATTAAAAAATCTTACATCCACAGTACGTCTGATATTAGCTCCAACATAATTAGCAATCGTAGCTAACTAGGATTTATGAATTCGTTTGTCAGCTTGCACGAACTAAATTACATTATTATAATACTGTAATGTCTTGACTGAACCGTGAAATAAAGTACTGAGAATGGATGTCGTTTCATGCGTAAATTCAACTAGCCCTTGTGTTGGTTGCTGCACAAAGAAACTGCGAATGAACGCTAGAAAACAAACAAACAGCACCAGCCTGTGACACCATAGAAACTAGCGAACTCCTGCGAGAATCCATTTATCACCAAACTAAAAATACTCTAGATAATAGCGCTCCATACTGTTGATGATTATGATGATGATAATAACAATAATAATAATAATAATAATTTGTATTATATATTTTTAAAAAACACTTACATGTCCAGGCACGGGTCCATGCGAGTCATTGCTCTGCCAGAACACAGACTTCTTCGCCTCTGGGACACTTCTTCACCTCCAAAACCTGAGTAACCGTGAAATAAGCGCTCTTCTTTCCACCGTTGATTGCCACGTTCGCGTATAAATGTATAAAATAATCGTAAACTTTGAAGCAGCAAAGACATCACCAGCGCAATTGCACCAATACAGCTGCCCGTGTCTGCGTACAGAGAAAGACTGGTCTGTAACGTTTTTTCAGCTCACAAAAAAGCTACACATTGCTAAATACATCTGGATAGACTACAAACTTACTTGTAACAGCAATCCAGCCCATCCCTTATAGGATAAACTCAGTCAAAATGGCCACAGGCGTCATCTGATGCTGTCGACAGTCAGGAGCGCACAGCCGATTGCCCTATGGGTTGTCGTTACGCGTGGATACAGCGCCGTTCACAGTCGCTTGAATATGACATGTTTTACTTCGTTTGAAAGGGCAGGAACCCCCGTAGAAGATAATCTACGTGTTTTACGTTAGATCATTCCTGTAGCAGTCTAGTAATGCTTTTACGCAATGGTAGTAACGTAGTACAAACGCAAAAGCGAAGGGTACGCACTGTGGAAATTGAGACTTTCCTGGATAATGGATAAATGGGTTACGAAAAAACGTTGAGGATTCTTCAGAAAAGGGTTATAACTGCATAACCAGGTATCGTATTTGGTTGCTTAAACATGTTTATCAAGAGAATTTGTAGAAAATAAAATGTATTTATACAAAACCGGAAGTATATCGGTTGTATGCATACTGAAGTGAGCACGGGAAAAAAACACCTAATGTTTATTTATACAACTTTTCAATAATATACAATTGTTCCTGAATCGGATCTTGATTTTTTAGCGTGTTGAAATGGTACCAAGAGCTTTTGTGATACGCATTTTATTGCCTGTGATTGCGGCGAGGTGAAGGCTGTAAACAAATAAAAAAAGTGGGTTGGGCTATTAGCACCCTGCTGCTTTATGGCTCTGTAGTGTAACCTGAGAGCTGATAAGCATATAAACGAATGTGTTCGCAGGCTGTGACTGTTTTTAACAATTTTGCATCGAAAGTTCCGTGTTTTATTAACGTTATAATTTAGAATTTAAGAGAAATATGAACACTATAAAAAATTGGACCACATGCGTCCCACCACTAGGGGGCCAAAGCCTATAGAGTTAAAAGCCTTCGTCTTGTATTCAGCGTTAACTCGCTGTTTCCAGCTTTAATCAACTCTCGCCAGGAATGGCGTAAACACGCTGTTCATTCTGTCCTGCCTCGCTGTGCTAACTTTTGTCTGCTCTAAGTCTACCAGCCTGCAGCTGTGCGTGCACCCTGCTTGTGCTGCTGTTTCTGCCAACCTGCTGCTGTGGGTGCATCCAGCCGGTGCTCCAGCTCTGCTAACCTGCAGCTGTTCGTGCCACTCCACTCTGCCCTGTCTCCTGCTCCCCGCTCCTCCTCTGCTCAACCAGCCCGGATTCCTGCCACCATCCAGTCCCTGGCCTCTCCTGTTCCCGCTGATCCCCTGCTAAATCCATCCCCGGTGGTCTGTCTAATTCTGTGTTCTCCCTATGCTTCAGGAGGAATTCTGGTCGAAGCAATAAATTATTGGAGTTATTGGAACTTCCTGTGTGTTGAGTCGTGCATTTGGGTCCAGTTCATACTCGGAACTGTAACAGAACGAACTGGCCAGCTATGGACCGAGCTGACTCGGATCAGATCCATCACGCCCTCGCCTGCCAGAACGCTGTCATCGATCAACAGAGCCACCGCCTGGAAGACGTCCAGGAGACTCTGAAGAATCTCTCGGACCAAGTGAGTCAGATGGGTTCGATGATGGGCCAGCTGGCGGTTCATCTCCCTCTTCCGAGGGCTCACGCCAGTTCTGCACCACCTGCCCCGGAGCTGCATCCCGCAGCATCACCGCCTGTCTCTGGCAGGGAACCACGAGTGCCAAACACTGAGCGTTACCTGGGGGACCTGGGAAAGTGATGTCACACTTTCTCCAGTGTGACATCGTGTTCCGCATCCAGCCTGCCTCCTACGCCACTGATTCAAGCAAGACCGCTTTTGTGATGAGCATTTGGGAGGGAGGGCTCGGGAGTGGGCTACTACACTGTGGGAGAGCCAATCACCCGCCTGTTTTCACTTCGCCTCCTTCACTGCTGAGATGCGTCAGGTGTTCGACCATCCGGTCTGTGGACAGGATGCCACCCAGCGCCTACTCCAGATACGCCAGGGCAACCGCAGTGTCGCGGAGATGGTGATCCAGTTCCGTACCTTGGCAGCGGAAGCGGGATGGAACGACACCGCCCTCCAGGGGTCCTTCATGCAAGCCCTGAGCGAGGAACTGAAGGATCAGCTGGCAACCCACGAAGAGTCCAGTTTGCTGAATAGCCTCATCAGCCTTGCCATCTCCATTGACAACTGTCTCCGGGCCCGGGAGAGGAAGAAGGGCCAACCGCATACCTCATTTAACTCATCCCGCGCCCGAACATCTTCGCCTTCTGGCAAACCGTCCACCTCCACGTTTGACCAATTGGAGGGAGAACCCATACAACTGGGTAAAGTGTCCATTGATGCTGAGGAGCGGCGCCGGAGAATTCGCACCAATTCCTGTCTGTACTGTGGCAATCCGGATCATCACTTAGCCTCTTGTCCGATTCGCCCAAAAGGCATGGCTCGCCAGTAAGACTTGGCGTGCTGGTGAGCCCTATCTCCACCATTCACTCCGCTCAGAACCGGGTTGAACTGAAGGCAACCCTTTTGTGGAATACTCAAGTTGCGTCGTTGCTGGCGCTGGTCGACTCGGGAACCGACGCCAACTTCACTGATTCCAATTTCGTCAAAAAAGCCGGGATTCCAGTGGAACCGCTGTCTGCCTCTATCACTGCACTCGCCCTGGACGGAAGAATTCTGGGTCGAGTCACACACTCTACCATCCCTCTCCAACTTGTGCTGTCTGGAAATCATCGAGAGGAAATCCAGTTCTACCTAATTCATTCTACTCAGTCTCTTCTGGTGCTCGGCCAAACCTGGCTGCGTACTCATAATCCGCACATGCAGGATTGGAGTTCACACTGCTTGGCTAACTGCCTCCGCTCGGCCCTACCACCATCTGGGGCCAGCAGGGCCTCCCGTAACACTCTTGAACCAGACTTATCCTGTCCTGTCATCAGTATCATGATTTGTCACAAGTTTTCAGTAAATCCCGTGCTGTGTCTTTGCCTCCCCATAGGCCCTACGACTGCTGCATCGACTTACTGGCCGGTGCGAAGTTGCCATCAGGTTGTCTCTACAGCCTGTCAGGTCCCGAGAAGGCTTCCATGGAAGCTTATATTCATGACTCCCTGGCGTCAGGTATTATTCGTCCCTCTTTGTCTCCGGTGGGGGCGGGGTTTTTCTTTGTGGCAAAGAAAGACGGTTCGCTCCGACCGTGCATTGACTACCGAGGCCTGAATGATATTACTGTATGTAACAAATATCCTCTGCCGTTGATTAATTCTGCTTTTGAACCCCTACATGATTCCACTGTGTTTACTAAATTGGCTCTCCGCAATGCCTACCACCTTGTCCGTATCCGAGAGGGGGATGAATGGAAGATGGCGTTTAACATCCCCCTCGGACACTTTGAATATCTGGTGGTCCCGTTCGGTTTGACTAACGCTCCAGCAGTATTCCAATCCATGGTTAATGACGTGCTGCGGGATCTCCTGGGTCGTTCAGTGTTTGTGTATATTGACGATATATTAATCTTTTCTAAGAATCCCCAGGAGCACGTAATCCATGTCCGTCAGGTTCTCCAAAGACTCCTGGAGAATAAGCTATTTGTCAAGGCTGAGAAGTGCAGTTTTCACGCCTCATCAGTTCCATTCCTGGGTTTCATCGTGGAGGAGGGGAGGATCCGAGCGGATCCTACAAAGATCCAAGCCGTCACCGACTGGCCCCAACCAGCCACACGTAAGCACCTACAACAGTTCCTGGGTTTTGCAAATTTCTATCTTAAAACCATCACTCTGCTGCCAGTAGATATGGATGGATAACTTGAAGGGTTTCTGCTCCTGACTTATTTTTCCATAGAGTTCAATAGGAAAATTTGTCAGGAGAAACAACCCTTAAAGTGATCCATCCATATCTACTGCATATCTGGCAGCAGAGTGATGGTTTGAGGCTCGTTTGATACCTCAGGCCCTTGATGACTTACAGCCATTTAGCCAACTATGTGTTCCACACTATTTCCATGCAATTTACAGCTTAATATAGTCCCACCCCCAAATTCCCATAGAGATCCATTCAAATGCAGAGAGGTTATAGTATCGCTTGTAAGAGTACCTGAAAATAAGATATCAAGAGTCTTTTGATGTTTTTGGGTCACAAACATCAGGAAGTCATGGCATGCAAAGGATATGCAACCAAATATTAAATAAGTTTAAATATTTATTTAAGTTTATGTTAATTTGTCCAATTACTTTTGGTCCCCTAAAATGGGGGGGGGGGACTATGTATACAAATGGCTACAATTGCTACACGGTTCACCCGATATGGATGTAAACAGCCTCAAATTAAAGCTGAAAGTCTGCACTTTAACCAGGACTACAGTTCCAAAACAACAAAAATTGTGTCGCTGTTGTGGAAGTAAGCCGTAGGCCCAAGAAAGCCTCATATGCAAATATATAAATAATTAAATAATACAGTCAAGATCTAGTGGAAAAGTACTGAGATGGGGGGTTGTGAGAGGGTGCAGGATAGTTCTCTGTCAGCAAGGACGAGGGCATCTAGCACACCAGTCAAAACAGGAATGTTTTCCTCCTGTGTTCCATAACAAAGCAGGGGTTGAACTTATAGATCGTGCTGACCTAACAGGTGGGAGGAGAGTTCACAAACAATTTTATTTGATAGATCAAGAGTGCCCTCAAGCGCATAGGGTAAGAACAGGTCATATAACATATTAATGTTGTGCCTAAGTTGTTATTGGATAAAATAAGATATTATGAAAAGGTGTTACCACATATCATTGGTGTATTAGCAACGTAAAGGAGGAGTTATGATATTGTAAAAACTAATGTTTGTTATTGTTCGGGGAATTCTGAATCCTCTGCGTAGGTTTGTGGTTTTCCCATGTTGAATCAACATTTGACCATTTAATAAAAGATTATACTTCTGCTATTTCCTTCATCTTTATTTTGAGTATTCTTCCACTCGAAAAACCCATCTCAAATTGAACTTAACGAGGAGGGAGGCAAAGGACTTACTTCCGCATTTGGCGAGCCAGCAAGGACTCCAAGATCCCGGGGGGGAAACAGGAGGGAACCAACGGCGTGCGGTGTTTTTCTTCAAGTTAGAGACCGGTCAATAGTGAGAGGTAAGCAGACACCTTTTTAAAAAAAGTCTGCAGAGAAGGATTACCCGCACTCCGTTGGCCCCAAGTGTGGTCCTACACCGGTGACGGAGCTCCAGTGGGTGAGTGGATTAATTGAATTATATTGATTATAAAAACAAAATAGAGATGATAAATAGGTAGAAATATTATTGTGATGAAGTAGAAATAAGCAGAAGTGACTCTGAGTGTCAAGATCTCTGAGTGAGTGTGATATTTTGTGTTTTGAGCTCTGAGTGTGATATATTTTGTGATTTGAGTTGTGAGCGCTGAGAAAAAGATGAGCTTGAAAGAAAGCCTGAATAAAAGATGAGCTTGAAAGATAGCCTGAATATGACAACACTGTGGGGGAGTACTGAACTCCAAGTTAGCTAACCAAAAACTCTGAGCAACTCTTGAGCAATATAGAGCAATTCCGGATTGTGGGTCGCGTAGAGGTTGTGTGTAAAGGGACGCCTTTCCCTTCAAAGTCCGCCACAAACGGTGAATAGAGTGAAGCAGTTGAAAGATACTGCCACTGCTATATTACGGTAGGGACAAATAGGGAAACAGTGTTGTGAGAAAATAATCTTTCTAAAAGACAGAAAAAAACTATTTTTAAAAAAAAGTTATGTTGTGTGGCCAAATAATTTACTGTTGTTAATAATACTATAGTTATAATTTTTTGTAAATAGTACTATATGTATATACATATATCTCAATTAATCAAATTAGAACAAATAGATCCATTGCACGGGTTGTACAATCAAACTGAACATAATCGATTAAACAATACTGTAACAGGAGAACAATAGAAAAAAGATAAGGTGTGCTAACATTATATGAGAATTTGTTGTATTTTGGATGTGCTGTATATAATGCTGAAGGAAATTATGTAAATAACAGGGTTTTACTTAGATAGATAGTACTCCACTAGAAAAGTGGAAATATTATGTGTCTGTTATTGTGTATGTTATTGTGGGAAAAGATACAGTGGAAGAATAATTAACATGAGAACAGTTATATGGAGTAAAATCTCTGTGCTGCCATTCAGGGATTGATAAATCCCTACCCAAGGCCACAGAAACAGGAGAAACATTTGAAATATGTTTAGACTGGTGGGCAGACGGAGCCGTTTGGCTGGAGTGTACCCCAGTGAGGGAATTGAGAACTGAAGAGGTAGAAGGGGAAGTTGAGCAGGGGCATTCCGGGGGAGGAGCCATACGAGTCACAGTCACTAAGTGGGAACTAACAGGATTAAAGGTAAAGGTGTGGCTACCAAGAACAGAGTGGTCCCCTGAATTATAATAATAATAATAAATCAATTAAGAGTAAATAAATTAATTATAAATTAATTGATTATAAATTAATTAATTATAAATTAATTAATCATAAATTAATACAAATCAATTAAGGAAAATCAATTAAGAAAAAATCAATTAAGAAAAAAATATATATATATTTTTTGTTTTTATTGTTTATTATTTTATTTTATTTTATTTTTTATTTTAAAAAGAAAACATGGAGGCAAAGTTATTATAGTTGTAAGTTTTTCATTTAGTTTTTATTTTTATTTTTATTAGTTTTTAATTTCACTTTCTAATTTAGAGGGAGAGAAATTAAATATTGGTTTTGAATGTTTTAAATTACTCTATATGCAATCCAGATTTCAGATCGCAGATCAGGAAGAGGATCAGAAACTAAAACTAAAAAGAATTCATGATTCATTTTTATTTTTATTTCAGTTCATTTTGCACCACTACAGTTAGTTTTGTTTTAAAAGTAACTTTAATTTTTATTTTTATTTGAGTTAACTAAAATGTTTTTATTTTTTATTTTTTATTTTAGTTTCAGTTTTAGTTTCACTTTCAGTTAACTAGAATAAGCTTGCATGGGCTAAAGAAAAATAAGGATTTGAAAACACGGAAGGATTTAAAGACACCTCTCTCCTGCATGAGTGAATTATTTCAAACAGACTATGAGAAGACTATGAAAAAATGGGAAAAGTGGACAAGAGGTGGTCCCTTGGTATGGCCTAAGGAAGGTACTTTTGGACTTCAATACCTGCAGTCAGTGGAAGCAATTTTGTGTAGTAAAGAGAGTAAGAACCGGAAAAGAAAGTTGCGAACTTACAGAGCACAGCTAAATCAATGGAAAAATGAGTCTTTCAGACGGAGAGCGACTGTGGAGAAGAAGGAGGGGCACCAGCCAAAAGTGAACCCCAGCCAGCAGCATCAGAGAGACCACCAGAAGGATGGTGGCGACCGGCGAATGGAGCTACAGGTGGCCTGTATCCCCTATTGAACAGCACTGGGGAACAAGAAGATTTGAGCCAGGGGCCTGAGACTACTGTGAGGATGAGACCAGAGTTGGTGAAAGTGAAAGGGACCCTGGAAGTAGAAGGTAATTTGGAAACCGTTTTAATAAGATCAAAAGTTACAGCAGCAGGCCCAGAGGAAGGAGAATCAGAGACAGCCCAGAGTGACAGCCGAGGAAACGAGGGAAATCCCGCAAATAGCACACCATTCCCACGCCTCCACACACCTCATGACGGGCCAGAGAATCAGGGAATGACAAGTTGCAAGAAAGAAACAGTCAAGTCGTCAGGGGCACATGAATTTGAAAGGAGCAGCAAGCTAGGATGTGCCACCAGATATCAACAGGCAATGGAAGAAGCAGAGGGAGGTGAGAAGTGAGAAGATGTGAGAATGTGAGAAGTGAGAAGAAGGTGTGAGAATGTGAGATGTGAGAAGAAGAAATGAAGAAGAAATGTGAGAAGAAGAAACGAAACCAAAAGGAGAAGCAAGAAGAGCTGGAAGAGACCCAAGGAGAGGAGAATATGACATCAAAGGAAAAGTGAAACTAAGGTCAACTGCCATTCCCAAAGATGAATCAAGCTCCTCTGATAGTGAAGAATCAGATGACAGTACAACAAGAAAGAAAAAGAAAGTGACAAAGGAAATGCTGAAACAAACCCTAAAGGAGGTGAAAAAAAGCAGAACAAGCATTCCTGCGCGAAGGAGGGTACTCGCAGCAACGAGTTCAAGAATTGAAGCAGGTCTACGATATCAGTAGTGATATCCAGAACAGTGCCAGCAAAATCCTCAGGAAGAGAGGCAGAAGAAGGAGAGCACCTGCTCGATACAATCCAGGGGAAGAAGGAGACGAAAAGGATGAAGAAACCTTCCTGGCCCCATTGCAAGTCCTACCCCAACCAGGGAGACAACAGCAACTCACTAAGTACACCCCATGGTCATCAATGGACCTGGAGAACATGGTCAAGGATTTACCAAAAATAGCAGATGGAGCAGGGCCATGGATAACCGAGGGTAGAGATGAGGACGACTCACCTGCCCCTGTGCATGGAAGATGTTAAGAAGATATGTGATCCATGATTTTATCAACAGAATGCAGGAGACATGGAAAACAAACATGGGACAGACATTTGATGCATCACAAGGAACATCGACAATGTTCTTTCACATGTTGTGTAAAGCATTGCCCGAACCAGTAATAAAGGCCCTAAGCAAAGTTGTGGGGCTTCCCCAGGAGAATTGGGATAAACAAAGAGCCCATCTTGTCCACCACATGAAGCTGCACAGAGAAAGTATGAAGACCTCAGAAGGGCAGAATAAATCTCTAAAGAAGAAACTGTTACTTCTCCAGATAGCCAACAGGGAGAGAGAAGATCAGGGAATTCAAGCAGCAGTGATAACCCAGCAGATACAGGCACCCCCACCCTCACAACAAGTCCAAGGAGGACAGGGCCCATCCATCGAATGGGCTGGACCAAATTTCCAAAGGCCAGTGTTCCCATGGACGAACCAGGGCCAGTGGCAGCAGAAAGACTGCTGGAGATGCGGAAAGATGGGACACTGGGCCAGGAACTGTCACAGAGGAAGAGGAAGAGGATTCCAATCAAGAGGCCGCATGAACCAAGGAGCAAACCCTGGGTGGCCATCGTACCCGCCAATGCCATCATATCAAGGACCCGAGAACCAGATAGCGATGATCCCACAGCAAAACATGTATGGACAGCAGCTACAGTATGGACAGCATCATCATCATCATTGTTTTACTCATTAGAGGCTTAACCTCACGAGTCCGAGGAGTCTGACTGCCCGTAGCAGTCACAAATCCATCGTTTGAATCCAGAACGTTCCTTCATCATTCTCAGCAACTGTCCCTTGTCCATTCCTACTGCCCTTTCGTACTACCACAGCAGCTACAGCAGCCACAGCAACCACAACAACAATGGGGAATGAGTCCCTAACAGAATCCCCTTCAATAGGGATGCCTTGAGAATCCTACACCCCTAGGAGCAGAGGGAGAGTGTGAAGCAAAGGAAATGCTATCTACAGTCAAGCCGGAAAGTCTCCCCACCCCTTTCACCTTCTCCACGTTTTATTACGTTACAGACTTATACTACAATAGATTGAGTTCATTTTTTGCCTCAAACATCTACACATAATAGCTAATAATGACGAAGTGAAAACAGGTTTTTAGAAAATATGCAATTTTATTTTACTGACAAAAATGGGTTATTTAGGGGTTACATATCTGTACACACCCTTAGCCTAATACTTGGTTGCTGCACCTTTGGCAGCGATTACAGCTTCAAGGCATCTTGGGAAAGAAGCTACGAGCTTGGCACACTTGTTTCTGGACATTTTTGCCCATTCCTCTTGGCATATCCTTGCAAGCTCCATCAGGTTGGATGGGGAGCGTCGGTACACAGCCATTTTCAGCTCTTTCCACAGATGTTCAATTGGATTCAGGTCTGGGCTCTGGCTGGGCCACTCAAGGACATGCACAGACTTTCTCCGAAGCCACTCCTTTGTTCTCTTGGCTGTGTGCTTCGGGTCGTTGTCATGTTGGAAGGTAAACCTTCACCCCAGTCTGAGGTCCAGAGCGCTCTGGAGCAGGTTTTCTTCAAGGATCTCGCTGTACTTAGCTGCATTCATCTTTCCCTCTATCAGGACTAGTCGCCCCGTTCCCGCTGCTGAAAAACATCCCCACATTATGATGCTGCCACCGCCATGCTTCACTGTAGGGATGGTATTAGCCAGGTAATGAGCGGTGCCTGGTTTCCTCCAGACGTGACGCTTGGTATTCAGGCCAAAAAGTTCCATTTTGGTTTCATCAGACCAGAGAATCTTGATTCTCATGGTTTGAGAGTCCTCTAGGCGCCTTTTGGCAAACTCCAATCAGGCTGTGATGTGCCTTTTACTAAGGAGGGGCTTCCGTCTGGCCACTACCATAAAGGCCTGATTGGTGGAGTGCTGCCTGGATGGTTGATCTTCTGAAAGGTTCTCCCATCTCCACAAGGATACGCTGGAGCTCTGTCAGAGTGACCCTCGGGTTCCTGCTCACCTCCCTGGCCAAGGCCCGTCTTCCCCGATTGCTCAGTTTGGCCGGGTGGCCAGGTCTAGGAAGATTCTTGGTGGTTCCAAATTTCTTCCATTTACGAATGATGGTGGCCACTGTGCTCTTTGGGACGTGTAAAGCTGCAGAGATTTTTCCGTACCCTTCTCCAGATCTATGCCTTGACACAATCCTGTTTCTGAGGTCTGCAGATAATTCCTTTGACCCCATGGCTTGAAGTTTGCTCTGACATGCACTGTCAACTGTGGGATCTTATATAGGCAGGTGTTGGCAATCCCCAATCATGTCCAATCAATTGAATTTATCACAGGTGGACTCCAATTAAGTTGTAGAAACATCTCAAGCAGTATCAGTGGAAACAAAATGCACCTCAGCTCACTTTTGGGTGTCATATCAAAGGGTGTGCACACTTGTGTACATATGATATTTAACATTTTGATTTTTCATAAATTAGCACAAATGTCTAAAAACCTGTTTTCACTTTGTCATTATGGGCTATTTTGTGTAGAATTTTGAGACAAAAAATTAACTCAATCTATTGTAGAATATGTCTGTAACGTAATAAAACGTGGAGAAGGTGAAAGGGGTGGGGAGACTTTCCGGCTTGACTGTATAACATCCAGCTGTGCCACAAATTAACCACAAATTGATATTCTCATAAGAGGGAAAACATGCAACTTTTTAATAGATACAGGGGGCAACAGTACACTTATCAGAGACTGCCTCAAGGATATGTAGAATCCCCTAGCATATTCAATCAAATGGTCAGAAATGACCTAGCGGACTTTGCGCCAAAGGGGGGAAGCACTCTCATCCAGTACGTGGACGACATTCTCCTATGCAGCCCAAATATGACTGCATGCAAAGAGGACAGTAAGAAACTGTTACAAGAACTGACACTAAAAGGCCACAAAGTATCCAAGTCAAAGTTACAGTTTTGTCAAGAACAAGTGCAATATCTGGGTCATACTCTTAAGGAAGGGAGCAAAAGTATTTCAGCAGAACGAATTGAAGCAATTACGAAGGTGCCCAGACCGAGAACGGTGATAGAAATGCAGAGATTCCTAGGAATGACGGGGGACTGCAGAAAGAGGACTCCAGAAAAAGGGCTGGCAGCAGCTGCCTTTGCAGTAGAGAAGGCAAGCAACGCCAATAACGGCAGGGCATGAAGTTACCCTGTATGTGTCACATGCAGTAGAAGCACTACTCAGTAGAGGGAAATCGTCCCTAACTTATCGGAGAGTATCAGGATACGAGATCCTACTCACACAGCCAGGATTGACCATTATCAGATGCAAAGCTGTGAACCCAGCGGAATTAATGATGACCCCAGAAGAAGGCCAACCACATGAATGTGAAAGAATGGTGGAAGCAGAAGCAAGGGCAAGAGAAGACTTACAACAAGAACCACTGATGGCTCCGGACCACGTGCTTTTTGTGGACGGTTCGTCATCCATTGATCCCCGCACAGGAAAAAGGAGAGCCGGATATGCTGTAGTACGACAAGAAGGGCCATGGACATATCAAACGATCGAAGAATCAGCTCTAAGCCCAGGGACAAGTGCCTAACAAGCAGAACTGGTAGCCCTAGCAAGAGTCTGTAGAAGGGGTACAGGACACACCGTTAATATCTACTGTGACTCAACGTATGCTTGTGGGGTATATAGTACACATTTTGGGGAATATGTGCAAGACGAGGGGGGGAACCGTATAAAAAAAACATTTTTGAGGTAAAAGAACTGTTGGAGGTCATGAAACAACCCGTAAAAATTATAATTATAAAGTGCGGAGCACATACAGGCGGAACAGACCTTGTGTCAGCAGGAAACGATTAGATAAGTCTACAGGAATATGTGGTGCCGAAACCCGGGAAAGCAATTGCACCAAGCGCAGTAATAGAGGTCATTTGCAGAGCTGCCCATGGTGTTGGCCACTCTGCAAGGGGGGAGATGATGAGAGAAATACAGAAACATTGGTTTATACTAGCATGATATCAAGATGCAAAATTTGTCAGGAAGTAAGGTAAAGTTGGTAATGGACTATGTAGATATGATCGATCATTGATATATTCATTGATATATTTTCAAGATGGGTAGAAGCATTCCACATTGCGCATGCGGATTCTAAAACTGTAGCTAAAGCCTTGGCAAGAGAAATTTTCTCCAGATTCAGGGTCTGTCAGACCCTGAGCAGCGACAATGGTTCTAAAAACTAGTTTTAAATTAAAAAAAATAAAAATTAAAAAATTTAGAAAAATAGTCAGAATAGATTTATCCATTTGACACCCCATGATCACACATATTACATACACTGACTACATGAAGAAAAGAACAACTCAAAGGGGACATAATAAAGCCCCAACTGACTAAAGGCCCTTAGGATAGATAAAACAGACACATAAATAGATTAAGGAAAAGGGCGAAGAAGGTAGGAGACGCCTGAGTGAAGTGCTAGTAACCTCTCCTCAGGCTTCTTAGAATATGGGCTCCTAAGAAGAGGAAGAAGACATTACAAGTATAATCCAATTCTTTTTATATAATCTTTGTATAATTATAGCGAATCAAAATTAGATGATCATTAAAAATCATTAAATACAGTAGCTTTTTGATTAACTTTTGATATTTTTGATTAACTTTTGATATTTTTGATTAAATTTTTGATATTTTTGATTAACTTTTTGATATTTTTGATTAACTTTTTGATATTCTTGATATTTACTGTTTGATCATCTGTTAATTGTTAATTAGAGGAAATATTAATTTAGGTAAGTTATGCATGAAACTAATCAACTACAAATGTTTATTTTTATCATACAATACTAATGTCATAACATAACCCCACCACCAGGCGAAGTATCAACAAGAGAGTGTGAGACCGAATGGTCTCAAAGGGGGGAATGTGGAAGTAAGCTGTTTTGTGAAACTGTTCCGTAGGCCCAAGAAAGTCTCATATGCAAACTTATATAAATAATTAAATAATACAGTCAAGATCTAGTGGAAAAGTACTGAGATGGGGGGTGTGAGAGAGTGCAGGATAGCTTTCTGTCAGCAAGGACAGGGCATCTAGCACACCAGTCAAAACAGGAATGTTTTCCTCCTGTGTTCCATAACTAAGCTGATTAAAAGGAGGAAAGGTCACAAACAATTTTATTTGATAGATCAAGAGTGCCCCCAAGCGCATACGGTAAGAACAGGTCATATAACATATTAATGTTTTGCCTAATTTGTTATTGGATAAAATAAGATATTATGAAAAGGTGTTACCACATATCATTGGTGTATTAGCAACGTAAAGGAGGAGTTATGATATTGTAAAAACTAATGTTTGTTATTGTTCAGGGAATTCTGAATCCTCTGCGGCGTAGGTTTGTGGTTTTCCCATGTTGAATCAACATTTGACCATTTAATAAAAGATTAAACTTCTGCTATTTCCTTCATCTTTATCTTGAGAATTCTTCCACTCGAAAAACCCATCTCAAATTGAACTTAGTGAGGAGGGAGTCAAAGGACTTCCCTCAGCACACCACAGTATGCTCCAAGCCGGAGCTGGACTTTGCAGGTCACACCGGAATTGTTCCAAGCCGGCACTGGACTTGACGGACAGGACGGACAGGACGGACTTGACAGACAGGACAGAGAGTGGGAGCGCTAAGCATCCAATAATTTAGACTTCGAACTAAACTCCTGAAGCGTAGGGAGAACAATAAATACAGACAGTCCAGTTATGTACAGATCCTTTCCAAAAAATTTGAATATCATGGAAAAGTTGTTTTTTTTCCATAATTCCATTCAAAAAGTGAAACTTTCATAGATTATAGATTCATTACACACTAAGTGAAATATGTCTAGCCTTTATTTGTTTCATTTTTCATAATTTTGGCTTACAGCTCCAGAAAACCCCCAAAACAGTATTTCAAGAAATTAGAATAGTGTGTCGAAAATCAGCATTTACTTCAGTTATTTCAGAGAATGAATGTTTTAGACTGAGTGTCACACTATCATCTAATTTACTCAAAACACCTGCAAAGTTTATCTCAGTTTGGGTCAGTATGGGGAAGACTGCAGACTTGACAATTGGCCAGAAGACCGTCATTGACACCCTCCAGAAGATGGGTAAGCCACAAAAGGTCATCGCTAAGGAGGCTGGCTGTTCACAGAGTGCAGTGTCCAAGCATATCAATAGAAAGTTTAGTGGAAGGGAAAAATGTGGCAGGAGAAGGTGCACAAGCAAAAGAGATGACCATAGGCTTCAGCGGATTGTCAAGCAAAGGCGATTACAAAATTTGGCGGAGATGCAGAGGGAGTGGACTGAGGCTGGAGTCAGTGCTTCAAAAACCACCACGTACAGACATATCCGGGACATGGGCTACAACTGTCAGATTCCTCGAGTCAAGCCACTCCACTCATTCTCTGAAATAACTGAAGTAAGTGCTGATTTTCGACACACTATTCTAATTTCTTGAAATACTGTTTTGGGGGTTTCTGGAGCTGTAAGCCAAAATTATGAAAAATGAAACAAATAAAGGCTAGAAATATTTCACTTTGTGTGTAATGAATCTATACTCTATGAAAGTTTCACTTTTTGAATGGAATTATGGAAAAAAACCGGGTTGTTTGGAGCAGGGGATGAACGGGAGCGGGAGCGGTAGAGCAGGACAGTGCAGTGGAGCCCAGGCAGGACGCAGGCGTGGCAACAGGGCAGCGGCAGTAGCAGCATGGCAACAGCAGGGCGGCAGCAGCGATAGCAGAGGCAGGAGCGACAGCACGTCAACAGCACTGCAGCATTAGCTGTGAGCGGGGACCACCGCAGGGTGGAATAGCAGAAGCCCAAGCTGCATGCACACACGTCAGGTGGAAGGCAGGGAAACCGCAACACAGGCACGGACAACTGCAGGCTGGCAGACTTTAAGCAGACAGAGTTGGTTAGCGAGACAGACAAATGAACAGCGGGTAATGCCGTTCCAGACTGAACAGACTAGGACTTCACAGAATAGCAGGGTGAGTTAACACCGTAACAGAACTAAACTGTTTGACAAGGCGACTAGACAAAGAACCAGACAGGACCAGAGGTTTCAGACTACAAGCGTTAACGAACTGGCACAGGACAGAAAACACCGGGTGACTAAATGCAAGCATTAATTGGAATCAATTAGGAAACGCGTGCGAATGTATGCGAGAGTGATTGAACAGAGCGGAGCGTGAGGAATGCATGCGAGACGGGGGAATGGGATAGGCTGAGACAGGAGTAGTGAAACAGAGTGATACAAACGGGAAAACATGTCCAACCTGCAGCACGGGGGGAAACACGGACAATGGAGAGACAAACACGAAACAGGGGGAGAGGGAAAACACGGAGAAACAATAGGATGGGAGTGGAATGTTACAGTTTTAGGCATATTCTTTCCTATATCCTCTCGTGTCTACGAGTTCCGCCCGTTTTCCTGTGGGTTGCTTTGATTTTGTGAGGGGGAGTGTAAGGTTCAGAGAACCAAACGCGACTGATAAGGATTTCTAAAAGCGTATCTAGAGAGATACGCCACAAAACGCGCAGGGTAGCCGCACCAGGACTGAGAAACACAGGATCGGGAGCAAAACTTCCCTAGCACAAGGCAAAACAAATCAACCTCCAAAAACTGAGGCGATCTCGATAAACAGCGAGAATAACTAACAAAAGCACCTCACGCACTAAATAGTTAAGCGTAACAAGAGGTGGTGAAACAAAACAAAACTTGATAAAAGAATAGGGAAAAGAATAGAAAAGATCTGTTCGCCAGAGCTCTTTTGGTAAAAGAGCTGAACACAACTGGCAACAGGTGAAAAGAATAAAGGATAAAGAAAGATTGGAAAGGAAAGAGAAAACCAATCTAATCCTAAATCTTATAACCGGACTTGCTGCGTTTCCTATTAGTACAAACCAGAAATGCAGCGACTGAAATTCCTATACCTTTACCGATTTTGTTTGTCAACGTAGCAAAGACAATATCAAAGTGTCGGAAATGCGGAAGTCCTGGGCTATTTATAGCTGGCAGGAAACGCAAAACAGGTGTAAGGAATAATTGTCGGGTAAGTTACAAACACCTGAACGGAGGCGGAAAAAATCCGATAGAGTGTTCTAATGACGCCAAAAAAGAACCCAAAACGCAGACCAGCAAAGTCAGAAAATAACCATGACAGATTTCTCCTTTTTCCAGCCTCCCTCTAACCTGTTGATAGTGGGGGCCTGTTTATTTTCCTCCGTTTTTCATTCCTTCCCTTCCTATGGTTTCTCCGTTTCTGTGGTTTCCACTCGTGGGAACTTTCCGACTCCTACCGCCGCGTCTGGTCCTCCAAACCCGACCCACCCCCCCTCACAACACCAACATAATCTCACAGGGTTCACTGCAAGATGCAAACCACTGGTAAGTTTCATGAACATAATGGCAGGTTATAGTTTTCTAAAAACTAGAGTTGTGGAACAAATTCTTATGGGCAGATGAGATTTGTACTAACCTGTACCAAAGCGATGGAAAGAGAAAAATGTGGAGAAAGAAAGGAACTGCTCATGATGGTGGTGGGGGGTATTATGGCTTGGACATGAATGGCTGCCACTGGAATTGACTCAGTAGTCTTTACTGATGATGCTGACGGCAGCAACAGGAAGAATTTTTGAAGTGTACAGAAAAAACAGGAACTGAAGATTGCTGCAGTACAGGCCTGGCAGAGCGTCACGAAGGAAGATCCCCAGCATCTGGTGATGTCTGTGGGTCGCAGGCAATCATCGAATGCTAAGGATTTTCAAGTGCTAAATTTGACAACTTTATTTAAGTTTATTTAAGTTTATGTAAATTTGTCAAATTACTTTTTTTTTTACTTTTGATGCCCTAAAATGGGGGGCTATATGTGTAAAAAGGGCTGTAATTCCTACAATTCCTCCAACGTGCTGGAGCACAGAGCCAAAACAACAAAAATTGTGTCACTGCCTAAATACTTATGGACTGCACTGCATGTTATACAATACCTTTGTCAGACCACACTTAGGGCTCTATTTTCAAACCGGCGCAAACCAGCGCAAGGGGACGGTATAGTCAAACGCAAGCTTGTTGACAGCATCAACGTCTTAAAACTGGCGCTATGGCGTTTCTCAGCAATACCACTAGGATCAACAAATTCTCAACATAACATCCTTTCGCTTGCGCTGCAGTGGGATGGGTGGCGCTGTCTGGGGCGTGTTCTAAAATACTTTTGGCGTAGTGACAATTTGAACCAACGAAAACCCATTGCGTTATGATCAGCTGGAACCACCTCTTAGCGGCAACGCAATAGACTCTGGCAATTTGGCAACTTATTAGTCATGTAGTTCTATGTAGTGTCTATAGGTGATGCCAACATTACACTTCCATTTAATGAACAAATAGCCTATAATTATTATTATTAATTAATTTTAATTTAAACTACTAGAATAAAACAGGACAGCTTACAAGAAACTTGCGATCATGTAGGCCAATAGCCTATAATATATAAATTACACATTGGCACAGTTGAATCATAAGCCTACCACTACACAATACACAGAAAGGGTTTGGGTTGCTCATTATGAAATTGCATGGAGCGATTGTGTTCCAACTGGCTTTTTTTTAAAGCATGAGAACAACAATTTGATTGGCTACCATAGAGACACACCTTGGACATTTAAACCCAGCCTTTTAGCAATACCGCCATAAGGTGCGCCAAGATTGCCGTCATGAAATTACCAAATTTCTCGCCGACACGCCCTCAGAGCGATACCGCCAAGCGCTTACTCTTGCGTTCACCATTGCGTTTGGTTTATTAAAATAGAGCCCTTAGAGTCCTTTCTGCAGTTCTGGGCACCGGATTACAAGAACGATATAGAGGCTCTGGAAAAAGTTCAAAGAAGGGCAACTAAATTTGTTCCTGGTATGAAAGATAAAGGTTATGAGGAAAGACATAGGATATTTAATCTCTTTAAATTTAGTGAAAGGAGACATGGGGCGATTTTGAAGCTTTTAAATTCATAACGGATTAACAAAGTGAACTACGAGAGATTCTTCAGGTTGAGTTCTGTTAGTATAATGAGGGGGCAGTACTTCTTCACACAGAGCATAGTCATAGTGTGGAATAGCTTACCAGTTCATGTAGTAGAGGCAGAAATTCTGGGTGTTTTCAAGAATAGGCTTGATACGGCGCTAGATACTATCTAGTTTGTAAGTAAACAATGAGCACTAGGTGCCTTTTAGTGGTAGGAAAATGGTGAGCATTGTTGGGTTGAATGGCCTGTTCTATGTTTTGTCATGTTATGTAGGACACACAGGAGTCAGTAAGAAATTGAAGCTGAAAAGAGATAATGATCCAATACATACCTCACAAAATCAACCAAAAACATCTTAAAGGAATTAAAGATTAAGATTTTCGAATGGCCTTCACAGTCCCCAGACTGTAATATTATTGAAAATGTGTGGGGAGATCTTAAACATGCAGTGCATGCAAGAGGACCAAAGAATATTTCTTAATTAGAAGGGTTCTAGAAACCCAAGTTAAACGTCCAAAAGCAAGAATATAAAGGGCTCTATCTTGACGATCTTAGCGCATGGTCTAAAAGGCACGGTGCAAGTGCATTCAGGACGTGTCCAACTCCACTTTTGCTAGTTAGTGGGCATATTTTGAGCGCAAAGTAAGGCGCAAGGTGCAAATGGGTTGAACTTAACCTCTTCATTAATTATAGATGTGACTTGGGTGTAAGATGCAATAAACCAATCAGAGTGTTATCTCCCATTCCCTTTCAAAGCTACCTGCATTCACACCTTGATGGATTTAATAAGACAGATTTGTAAAGAGAGATTTACAGCTGGTGAAACCTGCTCATGCAAGGTTAAAGTGTGCGAGCAAGGAATATATGGATCAATATTAAGATCAATATTATTCGGACTAACCATTATGAGGTGTTTTCATATACACAATAATGACCTTATACATTAGGGTTCAACACCGGCACGGATTCCCGGTAATTCCCGACCAAACTATTTCCCAGAAATATAATAATGGGAAAACAGGAAAGTATTTCCATTAGCTTACACCAGTGCTTTTATTTTAGAAAATATATGTGGCTTAATTTCGTTAAAACACCTTCCGTCTCACCTTAGAAAACGCCAAATTAGCCTGCTTGTTTAACAAATTTTGTTTTGATTATACAATGAAGCATTGTCAAACATCAATTCTATGAGGCTGTTCTCACAGCAGTCAGATCACAGGCAATGCATTTCGGCTAGTGAAGTTCAAGCTTCATCCAAGGGACCATAATATGTGCATTCTAATATTGATTAATAACATAAATAGTGTTATTTTGCCTTAATGATGACACAATATACTAAAGCTGTCAGGGTGGGAATCCATAGCTTTATGCATATTTTCCCTTGTTTTAAAATGTTATATTATGTAGGACACACAGGAGTCCGTGTCAAATTTAAAAAATTTAATTTGACAAATGTGTTTTTACTGGTAGCTTAACTCCTTTGCGTCAACTGAGATATTCGTTGCTACTGCAGTCAAACTATTAGTGGAAATCAAAAACTCTGTGTTTTACCTTTATTGGTTGATGGTTTGTGATGATTTCTGCTGAATACCGAGTTTCTAAGTGTCACTATTTCCCCGTAGCAAGTCCATTTAACAAGCAACCCCCCACCTAGTCTATACCTACCCATGCGCAACATAGTGGACAATAGCGTCTATGTTTGAGTTCATAAATATATTTCTTCATCATATAAAATTAGAATAACGTCATAGCAACGAGATAAACCCAACAATAGCCTGATCGTAATGCCAGAAAAGCTGTGAAAAGCCCTGTTCACTCAAATTCAAAATAAACTGTGAAAGTACTGTCTCATTCTACCATGTATTCTACTAGCAATATATGCTACTAAATATGAAATAAATATACAATCCTACCATCGGTTTTACACATCGAGATGTTCCTTTCAAAATTCAGTGGTCATTTATTGTCTGGTACAATTGGTTTGAGAAATATACAACACTTTATACCGCTATTACACTTTCTGAAACGTCGACGCATAATACCCCCATGCCCTGTAAGCCCGTCTCATTCATTACAGTTAATTCTGGTTTAATTGTCGGCTTTTTTATCCAATAGAGTACATTATAACCTTAGCAACGGTAGCCTATATGCCACGTCTTTTTTGGTGCTTTGGACAATTTACTACAGCCCAGCGTAACGGCAGTTTTCGTTTTAACTGTCTAGTATTACGCAAGCTCTATAGAATACGCTTTACGGAGGGGAGCTTCCCTTTTCCGATATGTAAGTATTTTCGCGTCTAAAATACCGTTGGTCTCGCTGGCTACATATGTACGTTCGTGTTTCCACTCGAGCACTGTCTTTCCAATATGTTTGATAGCCCTATTGTTATTTTCGCATTTTGAGTGCATTTCACATACTGTAGTGTAATCGTTAAATGTATTTTTGATGTAGGCTACCGATGTTCATTGAAGATAGAACATTTGGCAGCATTTTGCAGATGGTAGAATACTATTTTATGTTCATGTTATCATAGATAATATAGGCTATGGCGAATATACTTGTCTCTTAGGGCATGACAAATGCTCATTCCAATTTACTGTGCGCTGATATGTGGTAGATTAAGGTAAAAATTCCCTTGGAGTCATTATGAATAGGAAAATAAAAATTTTAAAAATACAGAAAAATGCAATCCCAGGACAAAAGTATACATACTGTAGAGTACAGGGACAAGTGATGTTTTATTGAGGTACAAGAGTGAATGATTAGGCAACATATTTAGGTGTATGCAACACTGTGATATCAATGTTTTTTATCTTAAGCCATCAGAAGGAGCAAATGTATAGGCCTATGCTTAATAATACAATAATGAATAATTTTCTTCATTTTATGACATGTTTTGCAGAGGGGTTTTGGACCCATAGATATCTACCCCCCTATACTGATGAAAATATAGTAATTCCCACTTGAAAATTATGCAAAAGTGAGTTTTATGAGCCAAAACTGTTGATTTGTAGTTAAATATATCATAATGTTTTTTATTTACAGCAGTGCACAATTTAGCCATTTGGATAGATTTGGAGACACCAATGGACAACAGGGTACACTGCTATATTTTGCATCATAGACCTTAAGTAGTTAAGTAGCATATCGTCCTCAGATTTTGCAAAACTTTTGGACATGGAGTTTATGATCCAGGAAATGTATATATATTACCGATTTCACTTATGTAGCTCTCAGCAAAATTTAAAAAAAACTATTTTTTTATAATTTCTTCCAAGGTTTCTTTGCATTTGTGGCACTTTATTTTGACTTAAATTATGAAAATAAACAAATCTAAGTTTGTATTGTAAATGGTACACCTGTCTTCTTTCATTTAAGCCATTTACCAAGTTTATGTGATGCTCACACCTGGAGTTATAAAGCCTTAAACAGAGCATCCCTAAATAGGTGAAATTTGCCATCTGCGCCAAGGGGTTAAACAACGTGAGCGTGAAGTAGATATGGATGGATCACTTGAAGGGTTTCTTTTCCTGATTTATTTTTCCATAGAGTTCAATAGGAAAATGTGTCAGGAGAAACAACCCTTAAAGTGATCCATCTGGCATATCTGGCAGCAGAGTGATGGTTTGAGGCTTGTTTGATACCTCAGACCTCAGACCCTTGATGATTTACAGCCATTTTACTAATCATGTATTCCATACTGTTCCAGTGTAATTTACAGCTAAATCTAGTCCCACCCCCCAATTCCCATAGAGATCCATTCAAATGCAGAGACATCATAGTTTCACTTGTAAGAGTACCAGAAAATAAGATTCAAGAGTCTTATTTCAAGAGGCACAGTCAACTTAGTGTATGTAAACTTCTGACCCACTGGAATTGTGATATAGTGAATTAAAAGTGAAATAATCTGCCTGTAAACAATTGTTGGAAAAATTACTTGTGTCATGCACAAAGTAGATGTTTTAACTGACTTGCCAACACTATAGTTTGCTAACATAAAATCTGTGGAGTGGTTACAAATGAGTTTTAATGACTTCAACTGTATATGCAGCCCTGCGGTGGGCTAAATAAATAAATAAAGGCTACACATAATCCCAGTGGATAAAGTATTCAAATTCTTAAAATGTATGTATTTCACAACGTTTTTAAGTTGCAAGCATTTCAAAATTCTGAACATCTTCCATTCCCTTTGCCTTCATATTTGAGATATTCTATCTAGCTTACTTACTTAAAATCTCAACTAAGTGCATAATCAAAACACTTGTTGGAGACATTGATGTTTCTCATTTCAAGATCAAATGCTAATAATATAATATAATATAATATAATATAATATAATAATATATATATAATATAATAATAATATAATATATATAGTATAATATAATCAGGACAAATAACAATGGCAAACGACCATTAAAATCTTAATAGCTATCTGTCCTATCTGTGACGTGTGCTGCAAATATATATAATAATATGATTTTTGAGTAATGTACATTTATTTTGTGATGCCATCTGCTGGGAAAGGTGTGCAAATATTTTCCTGCCCTGTTTCAGTGAGAAACCTTTTTGCTTTGAATGTTGTCACTCATAACATCATAATCTGGCCAGAGCCAACAGTGGAAGGTTAGGAAGTTACTTTCATCCACCATAAACTGAGAAAATGGCCATTTATAACAGCTCGAGCAATAAATGAAAAAGATAACAGACGCAAAAAGAAAATATGTTCCCTAAAATGTTTGTCTTCCGTAAATTAATTTGTACAATGTTATGGACAAATGGACAAGCCTGAGCTTGCAAAGCATTTACCTTAGCACAAATGCTCTGGTCAAAAGTAAATGCATATGAATTTTTCATTTCATTTACTACATGCTTAAATCAAAATTTAGTAGAGGAATTGAGTAACTTGCAAGAAAATAACTGAATGAGGCCCACTGGCCAAATCCTTGCTGTATTTATGCAATTTATTTCTTCCAAACAGAAAAGGAAAAGGGATAATGTTCAGGCAATATTACAGCGAATCAATTTCCTTTTCTCATTCTCCCCCCATTTCTTTTCCTTCTCTTTTTTTGTTGGGGGAGGGGGAGTGGGTAATGATGGCAATTCTCATAGCGAGGCGCAAATAAAGTCGAAGCAGCAGAAGTAACTGTTCTCCAGTGAAGCGTGAGTCTGGTGTCGGGGATCTCCCGCTGTCAGGCAGTTTAGGTACCGTGCTCACTATGAGAGAGCCTAATGCCGGAAAATATCTCGATTCAGTCTGCGGAAATTGATCTGCCCTGCAGAAAAATGGCTGATTTTAATTTTGCCTCTGCATTAGATGACAGCATCTGGGGGGGGGGGGGGGGGGGGGGGGGGCGGGGGTCTATGCTGTACTCTTTCTCCTGGCCATTTGTTGGGGGCAGAAATTCTTGGTAAATGACAAGGGTGTGTGTGCGTGTATACAGTGAGCATCATAATTCATTGGACAGTGACACATTTTTTGTTATTTTGGTTCTGTACTCTAGCACTTTGAATTTGAAAGGATACAATGACAATGAAGTGCAGACTGTGAGCTTTAATTTGAGGGTATTTTCATCGATATCGGATGAACCGTTAAAAAATTATAGAACCTTTTGTACATAACCCCCCCCCCCCCCCCCCCCCATTTTATGACATCAAAAAATATTTTTGTTTAACATAATGTAGAATAAAGTAATCATTTTTTATATTTGGTGGCATATCCTTTGCATGCCATGACTTCCTGATGTCTGTGACCCAACAACATCAAAAGACTCTTTATGTCTTATTTTCTGGTACTCTTACAAGCGATACTATAACGTCTCTGTATTTGAATGAATCTCTGTGGGAATTGGGGGGTGGGGACTAGATTTAGCTGTAAATTATGCTGGAACAGTATGGAATAGATGGTTGGTAAAATGGCTGTAAGTCATCAAGGGTCTGAGGTATCAAACGAGCCTCAAACCATCACCCTGCTGCCAGATGTGCAGTAGATATGGATGGATCACTTTAAGGGTTGTTTTTCCTGACTAATTTTCCTATTGAACTCCTATTGAAAAGTAAGTCATAAAAATAAGTACTCCTTGTAGGAGTACTAGAAAATAAGATATCAAGAGTCTTTTGATATTGTTGGGTCACAGACATCAGGAAGTCATGGAATGCAAAGGATTTGCAACCAAATATTAAAAATGATTACTTAATTCTACATTATGTTAAAGTGTCCAATATTTTTGATGCCCAAAAATGGGGGGGGGGGGGGGGCTATGTACAAAAGGTTCTATCATTTCTAAACGGTTCATCCGATATGGATGAAAATACCCTCAAATTATAGCTGACTGTCTGCACTTCAACCTCATTGTCATTGTATCCTTTCAAAATCAAAGGGCTAGAGTACAGAACCAAAATAACAAGACAACTGATAATTTTGCAGTGGTCTCAATTTTTTCCAGAGCTGTATATACTGTATATATGTGTATAAAGTGTGTACTTGTTTCTAGGTAGCCACTGCCAGACAAAATTATGGGGGGTGGTAAAATGGCTTAAAGAAGAATATTGTTGTGAACAGCATACCCTTTTCATCAGTCTAACCGTTGACCTGTTAAATGTCTCCAGCAGATTGTTAACTTTATGGATTTTAGGAATTGTATTTTGTGTTTGCATGCACTTTCACAGGTCGAGCCCATTTTCTCACCACTGGCTCTAATGAGAGCATTCTGCCGTCATTAAATTTCAATTCACCCAGGAACCTGTTCCCCAACGACTGTAACCATACACTGCTGTACTCAGGCATTCACATACGCACTCTATCACTGTCTCACTCTTTCTCTCACTCTCTCTGTCTCACACACACACACACACATGCATACATGGTTACACTGCCTTTCTATTATTTTCCACTGGTTTTTAGACATCAAAATGCTATGGAATAGAAAATTACTCTTCCTACAGGGAAAATTGCTTTGTAATTGCTTGGTTATAAAGATGTACTTTAAGAAAATAAAATAACTAAATAAATAAATAAAAACACGTACAATTTGTGTTTGTTTTTGATAGAAATTTCATAATGGTCCATTGGCACTTCTTGCTGGGAGTGAGCTGGGGATGGGGAATAACATGACAGCATGTGTGAGAGGGCGTGAGAACATTTGCTAATGTGTGCACACGCAAAGAACTCTCCTGGCCATATCCACAGTGTGCCAGGCCCATTAGGCTGAGGAAACAAATGGTTGGAAATAAAGAAGAGAAGCTGATTGGTCCAACTGACTGAATCAACTAAATTCAAATTCAAAACAACTTTATTAATCCCACTAGGGGCAATTAGTTATGAGCAGCTTGTATACAGAGAAACACAGTAACATACAAGAACAAACAAACAAATACACCAAGGAGCTAAAAATGTGGAATAAAATCAGTAAATAATGTTGATAAATAACCTTGATAAGCAATAAAAAATCAGATTAAAAAAAAACATTCCCAACAATGACAATGGTAAAAAAGAAAACCTACGGAGCATTTAAAAGTCGAATTGCAGAGGGGATGAACGAACTACAGGGAGCAGTGGGATTGGGTAGCAGGGTGTGTCTGTGATGCCAGCTCTGAGGACACCCTAAGGAAATCAGTTGTGCCCATGTTTGAAGCACTGAGATACAGTGTGACCTGCTGGATGATTGGAATACTTCAGCATACCCAAATAAAGCATTTTGTTTCATGTGGAGCTCCTGCACTGTCCTAGTACACCAGATAGATCTTAGTTTACCTGTGTGATTCTGGTACACCTGTCTGATGCTGGTTCACCTGCACTATAGTCAGTGGCGGCTCCTGAGCTGAAAATTGGGGGTAGCGGAAAACTTCCCTTTAAACTGATTATTGGTCTTAATAATTTTTCAATCCGTTTCCTTGATTAACAATAGGCTACATCAGCGTTTAATTCACCAATTACTCAATGCCATCAAATGTAGCCGGTTCTCCTCAATTGGGCTATTAGGCAAGTAATAAAATTATTTTAACTTGCGTCGCAAAATTGTGCACATTTTAATCAACATTATAATTGTGGATACATGTGCTCTTCGTTCTCCGCACTCTTAATTCCGAAAATATTAATGGAAATTAAACGATCTTAAAGCTCAGCTTTTGTTAGATTATTTTTTTATTTAGCACAACCTGCAATAAACAAATAATCTAACAACAGCTGAGCTTTAAGATCGTTTAATTTCCATTAAATTAAGTTCTAAGGGTAGGCTTCTTTTAGCTTGACAAGGCTGACACTAATGTGAGACAAGTCAACCTAACATTCTGGATGTGTAATTCTTCTGACAAATAACGATATTATGCAGGTGGGGCACTAATTGGAGGTGGTAACTCAAGTCAACTGCACCACTGGCCTATGACATAAAACTTGCTAGAACCAATCAGATTGCAAGAAGCCAATCTCATGAACCAACTTCAAGGCAGAGTATCTGGGGTTGACACTAGGCTCCATCTGATTTTGTTTTCCTGACCATAGAGTATGCTTTGCCGGGAGTGATCGGCCACTGGAACCTCTTTTATCTTCTGTTAAAGAATAGAGAGAGGGGGGAGGGATTTGGGCATTAGGAGGCAACTTAAATTGAGTGTGCAGGGTTGGAGAGTCATCTCTGTGACTCTGTTAAACTGGTCACCCTGCAGTTCCTCCATGACCTCAGCTGAGTCCCACTGGGACAGCAAATTTACCATTAAGACTTCCTGGGGGGGGGGGGGGGGGGGGGGTGCTGCACTCAGATCAGACTACTGCTCTGCTGAATTGGTCTGGATCCCCCCCACCTGCATACTCCACCCCCACCACTAGCCTACATCATGGACCTCATCCGCCCCTACACCAACAGCCGGTCATTACGATCAGCCGACCAGGAGCTCCTGATGGTGCCCAGGACCAGGCTGAAGACGAAAGGTGACCAAGCCTTTGGGGTGGCGGCCCCCTAGGCTCTGGAATGCACTCCCCCTGGTCCTAAGAAACATTCCATCAGAGACTCTTTTTAAAAAACAGCTGAAGACGCACCTGTTTAGGCAGGCGTTCGGACCTTCATAGGCTCTCACTGACTGATTGTTATTGTTTTATTCCTGTTTTAATATGTTTTTATTTTATACTTATGGTTTGTAAAGCACCCTGTGCATCCGTGCTGGGAAGGGCGCTATATAAATAAAATTTACTTTTTGCTTTTGCTTTTGCTTTTGCTTTTGCTTTTGCTTTTGCTTTTGCTTTTGCTTTTGCTTTTGCTTTTGCTTTTGCTTGCTTGCTTGCTTGCTTGCTTGCTTGCTTGCTTGCTTGCTTGCTTGCTTGCTTGCTTGCTTGCTTGCTTGCTTGCTTGCTTGCTTGCTTGCTTGCTTGCTTGCTTGCTTGCTTGCTTGCTTGCTTGCTTGCTTGCTTGCTTGCTTGCTTGCTTGCTTGCTTGCTTGCTTGCTTGCTTGCTTGCTTGCTTGCTTGCTTGCTTGCTTGCTTGCTTGCTTGCTTGCTTGCTTGCTTGCTTGCTTGCTTGCTTGCTTGCTTGCTTGCTTGCTTGCTTGCTTGCTTGCTTGCTTGCTTGCTTGCTTGCTTGCTTGCTTGCTTGCTTGCTTGCTTGCTTGCTTGCTTGCTTGCTTGCTTGCTTGCTTGCTTGCTTGCTTGCTTGCTTGCTTGCTTGCTTGCTTGCTTGCTTGCTTGCTTGCTTGCTTGCTTGCTTGCTTGCTTGCTTGCTTGCTTGCTTGCTTGCTTGCTTGCTTGCTTGCTTGCTTGCTTGCTTGCTTGCTTGCTTGCTTGCTTGCTTGCTTGCTTGCTTGCTTGCTTGCTTGCTTGCTTGCTTGCTTGCTTGCTTGCTTGCTTGCTTGCTTGCTTGCTTGCTTGCTTGCTTGCTTGCTTGCTTGCTTGCTTGCTTGCTTGCTTGCTTGCTTGCTTGCTTGCTTGCTTGCTTGCTTGCTTGCTTGCTTGCTTGCTTGCTTGCTTGCTTGCTTGCTTGCTTGCTTGCTTGCTTGCTTGCTTGCTTGCTTGCTTGCTTGCTTGCTTGCTTGCTTGCTTGCTTGCTTGCTTGCTTGCTTGCTTGCTTGCTTGCTTGCTTGCTTGCTTGCTTGCTTGCTTGCTTGCTTGCTTGCTTGCTTGCTTGCTTGCTTGCTTGCTTGCTTGCTTGCTTGCTTGCTTGCTTGCTTGCTTGCTTGCTTGCTTGCTTGCTTGCTTGCTTGCTTGCTTGCTTGCTTGCTTGCTTGCTTGCTTGCTTGCTTGCTTGCTTGCTTGCTTGCTTGCTTGCTTGCTTGCTTGCTTGCTTGCTTGCTTGCTTGCTTGCTTGCTTGCTTGCTTGCTTGCTTGCTTGCTTGCTTGCTTGCTTGCTTGCTTGCTTGCTTGCTTGCTTGCTTGCTTGCTTGCTTGCTTGCTTGCTTGCTTGCTTGCTTGCTTGCTTGCTTGCTTGCTTGCTTGCTTGCTTGCTTGCTTGCTTGCTTGCTTGCTTGCTTGCTTGCTTGCTTGCTTGCTTGCTTGCTTGCTTGCTTGCTTGCTTGCTTGCTTGCTTGCTTGCTTGCTTGCTTGCTTGCTTGCTTGCTTGCTTGCTTGCTTGCTTGCTTGCTTGCTTGCTTGCTTGCTTGCTTGCTTGCTTGCTTGCTTGCTTGCTTTGCTTGCTTTGCTTGCTTTGCTTGCTTTGCTTGCTTACCACCTACCCCACCACACACACACACCCCCCGACCACCAACCCCCCACTGATCTACTACTGCGGCACATGCAGGCACACAGAAACAAAACAAATGCAATAATGATGTGTGCAGTGGAGCAGAGGATCTGGGCCTGACAGAGTGTGTTTGGGGGGAATCAAGTAACTGGCCTTGTTTGGAGGGGTGGTGCCAGACCCTTACTGCGGCCCGCTCCAGGGCTCTGGGGTGAAGTGCAAAGTGAGCACAGGAGATGGGGGGCAGTCCCCAAATATCCACAACCAAACCTTCCCCAGACTGGTGCCATTGCCATCATCAACATTGTCAAAAGCTACTAAGATAGTCTCAAGGCCTTATATTGGTGAAATGCATTCCATCTGATACCTGCCCCTGTGATTTTCTGTTTCATAAAACCAAAAAAAAAAAGTCTGCCAGTCTGCAAATAACAGGATTCCTAAATGCTATATGCAAATCCCATATGCAAAAGGTCTGTAAAAATCTTTTTAAAAATCACATATGCCATATACAAAACTTAAATAAAATAAATATGTGGTAGAGAGCTAGCATATACATTTAATGCTAAAATTAAATAGTTCCCTTATACATGGTACTCCTTATAAAAAAAAACATTGAGAGATTGTATAAGAATTGTATAGAAATATATAATATAATAGGCTACTAATCAACATGCTTTTTTATAAAAACTTTGCAAGTATGATCATATATGATTTTTACAGACCTTTTGCATATGGGATTACCTTCGTAAGCATTTAGGAATCCTGATATTTGCAGACTGGCAGACTTTTTTTTGTTGTTGTTAGTTTAAGCCAACACAATCTCTCAAGCATGGTACACAGCAGATATAGAATGTACAAAATACGCACTGTTGCTATTTATAATAATAATAATAATAATGCAATTTTATTTAAAGCTTTTTTTTACAGCAAAATCCTATTACACAGTTAAAGTAAAATATATAAAAACAATGGATAAATAAAACAAAAGACTTATTAAAATGAACATGAAAACAATTCTCAAATCCAGAAGCTTGAGAAGCAATGCAATAATAATGGTATATAATGTAAGGAAGACTTAAAATTCAGTAATTAGACTATCAGTTTCCTTTTCAATTTACAATTAAACTAATTTTGTAGGCTGATAACAACAACGATAATTTTCCATGCCACATAAGCGTTCACGCGCGGCTCTCAAGCCTACAATACTTCGGCATAACCAGTAGGTAATGTACGTATGTCAAGTGAAGACCTGACGTGGAGCTACGACCATTTCCACGGTCAAATGGAGTCACGTTGAAATTTTATAAATCACTACTTTGTCGTGATTTTTTACGTACGCCACACGTAAGATCAAATTTGATCGAAACTACTTTTTATAAATGAGGCCCCTGGTTTTGGCCCTTCTGCCCTTCTGACCATCTTCTAGTGTAGACTCAAGACTCGCCTGTTTAGATTGCATCTTTGCTCCCTGAATTAATTGTTAGCATGCAAGTCTTGCTTTTTGAAATAGCATTTTAGGGGCATGTTAACAGTGATTTATACATCAACACTTGCCATGTTACTGACATTTTGGTTAATGTATTATTTAGACTTGTACTTTTTTTTTTTCAGTATACCATTGTTTTTTTATTGGACATTTCTCTTATATAGCACTATTTCTCATTCCCCTCTCTACCTAACAGGTTAAGGAGAGGATATCAGCCTGCCTGGCTGACATTTCTATGTGGATGGTTACTCATCACCTGAAGCTCAACCTTCACAATACGGAACTGCGCTTCATACCTCACAGGACCTCCCCACTGCAAGCCCTCTCCATCACCGTCGACGGTACTATGGTGGCTGCCTCCTGCTCTGCAAGGAACCTGGGGATGGTCCTGGATGACCAGCTGGACTTCATGGAGCACATCAGGGCAACAGCACGGTCCTGCAGGTTCCTCCTGTACAACATCAGGAGGATTCGACCATACCTGACCACCTACTCGACCCAGCTTCTCGTCCAGACCATGGTTATCTCACGCCTGGATTACTCCTCCCAAAGTTTTCACACATCACCCCCCTGCTGAGGTCAGTCCACTGGCTGCCGGTCCGCCGCCAGGATCAGGTTCAAAGTTCTGACCCTGGCCTACGCTGCAGCCGAAAGGACAAGCCCTTCCTACCTGCAAGACATAATACAACACTAAACTCCAGCTCGACCACTTCGCTCTGCTCGTCCGGACTGTGGAGCTTCTCCACCCTAGCTCCCCAGTGGTGGAATGAACTGTTCACTCCTCTACGTTCTGATCAAACACTGCTTGCACACCTCTTCAGACTCCACCTTGACTGTTTTTCGCTTGTTTCCTGTTCCTTAATTCTTTGTTGATTTTATAGTTTATAATGTCTTGTTGTCTTAGCCATAGCTTGCTGTGTACTATACTCAATGTGGATATTATACCATGGATAGCTGCTATGTTACGATAACAAATTAGCTCTATCTGAACTGATGTCATTGACCTTCGGTATGGACTTATTGTGCGTCGCTTTGGATAAAAGCATCTGCCAAATGAATGTAACGTAAATAAAGTTTATTATTATTATTATTATTTTATGCAAACGTATGCACTTTTTGCCTTGTAAGTCGCTCTGTATAAGCGCATCTGCCAAATGAATAAATATCTGTATTGATACACTTCTGTAATGTGATGGACCAGTGGCGGCTCCTGAGCTGAAAATTGGGGAGGCAGAAAACTTCCCTTTAAACTGATTATTGGTCTTAATCATTTTTCAATCAGTTTCCTTGATTAACAATAGGCTACATCAGCGTTTAATTCACCAATTACTCAATGCCATCAAATGTAGCCAGTTCTTCTCAATGAGGCTATTAGGCAAGTAATAAAATTATTTTCACTTGCATCGCATAATTGTGCACATTTTAATCAACATTATAATTGTGGATACATGTGCTCTTCGTTCTCCGCACTCTTAATTACGAAAATATTCATGGAAATTAAACGATCTGAAAGCTCAGCTTTTGTTAGATTCTTTTTTTATTGCAGGTTTAGCACAACCTCATCTTTTGTTAGATTATTTTAAAAAAATAATTACAAAAAATTATCTAACAAAAGCTGAGCTTTAAGATCGTTTAATTTCCATGGATATTTTCGGAATTAAGAGTGCGGGAGAACGAAGAGCACATGTATCCACAATTATAATGTTGATTAAAATGTGCACAATTTTGCGATGCAAGTTAAAATAATTTTATTACTTGCCTAATAGCCTAATTGAGGAGAAACTGGCTACATTTGATGGCATTGAGTAATTGGTGAATTAAACGCTGATGTAGCCTATTGTTAATCAAGGAAACTGATTGAAAAATGATTAAGACCAATAATCAGTTTAAAGGGAAGTTTTCTGCCTCCCCAATTTTCAGCTCAGGAGCCGCCACTGTGATGGACCCTTTCTAGATTAAATAAGCTAAATGTCCAGCTAATAAAAGTTTGAAGACGCTGAAGTTCAATACGTCTCTGAGTGAATTAATATAACATTTATTTTACAGTGCATTGTGTACGCTATATATTGATGTATTGTAAATTCTCTTCTCTTTCAAAACCTAATACAGCATATAGTAATAATGTTTATCATTTTAGTCATATAAAGGTTAGAAATTGTATATACCACAACATCTGATATTGATTACAATGAAAACCAATGTAAAATGGGTAGACAATTATTTTTATATAATTACCAATAAAATCTCAGATCATGGGATAGACTACATTAACATTTTTTTTTTTACATACAGCTGACACCCTTGTCATTTTTATGTATTTAAAGGGAATGCTTTCATTCCTACAAAGCTTTCACACTCGGCTACTGCATGCTGTTCACTACGGTCTGCTTATTAATTATCAACCTGCTGGATTTGGAAAGCATTATAAATGTCTAGAAGTATCTAAGATAATTATCTAAGTATTAAAAGTTGGTTTCATGTGAGTAGCGTGATCCCATTCGCAATAAACGGAGGGCATGTTCGTGTGTTTACGGTTGTATCAAGCGGGAACTACATTTCGGCGCCATTTTATTGCTTCGCGCTAAGGAAAGTATTGCTGGGAATTGTAGTTATTTTGTGCAAATGTATTCCCTATATACGTAATTATCTAGGAATTGCTAATGTATTATCTAGCTAGCAAGCCAGTTATGCTAGTTACGTTCAACCAGATCTAGGTACCTAGCTAGCTACGCATGCTTTAGCTGTTGGTAGACAGTCTATTAATTATATATATTTAAATATTAATAGCTATTGATAGTCCAAAGTAGATGGCAGTTCTCTATCCGTAATGTCATTAAACTGCAATTTTCTGGCATGTTGACCAACCTGACATGGATTAATTAGAATATAAATATACCCAAATTGGAAACTATGAAATTAAATACAAGAGCTATGGAAGGGTCAAAGGTCACAACAGTAGGATTAGGGTTATGGGTTCCTTAAAATCTAGAGGCCTGAAATTCGGAACTATGAATAAATCCATGGCCTAGCACACATAGACACTCTATAGCACCACCTACAAATCTCAATTTTTTTAAAACTTTGACTCCTCCTACCTGAAGCACAAAGGCAGCCAAGCATCCCAAATTTAGTATGCAAGGACATCTCAGCACCCCCCTGTGACATATCT
>CM056377.1:74848771-74924448 GCA_029718625.1 Synaphobranchus kaupii | reverse complement strand
CAGGGTGTGTCTGTGATGCCAGCTCTGAGGACACCCTAAGGAAATCAGTTGTGCCCATGTTTGAAGCACTGAGATACAGTGTGACCTGCTGGATGATTGGAATACTTCAGCATACCCAAAATAAAGCATTTTGTTTCATGTGGAGCTCCTGCACTGTCCTAGTACACCAGATAGATCTTAGTTTACCTGTGTGATTCTGGTACACCTGTCTGATGCTGGTTCACCTGCACTATAGTCAGTGGCGGCTCCTGAGCTGAAAATTGGGGTAGCGGAAAACTTCCCTTTAAACTGATTATTGGTCTTAATAATTTTTCAATCCGTTTCCTTGATTAACAATAGGCTACATCAGCGTTTAATTCACCAATTACTCAATGCCATCAAATGTAGCCGGTTCTCCTCAATTGGGCTATTAGGCAAGTAATAAAATTATTTTAACTTGCGTCGCAAAATTGTGCACATTTTAATCAACATTATAATTGTGGATACATGTGCTCTTCGTTCTCCGCACTCTTAATTCCGAAAATATTAATGGAAATTAAACGATCTTAAAGCTCAGCTTTTGTTAGATTATTTTTTTATTTAGCACAACCTGCAATAAACAAATAATCTAACAACAGCTGAGCTTTAAGATCGTTTAATTTCCATTAAATTAAGTTCTAAGGGTAGGCTTCTTTTAGCTTGACAAGGCTGACACTAATGTGAGACAAGTCAACCTAACATTCTGGATGTGTAATTCTTCTGACAAATAACGATATTATGCAGGTGGGGCACTAATTGGAGGTGGTAACTCAAGTCAACTGCACCACTGGCCTATGACATAAAACTTGCTAGAACCAATCAGATTGCAAGAAGCCAATCTCATGAACCAACTTCAAGGCAGAGTATCTGGGGTTGACACTAGGCTCCATCTGATTTTGTTTTCCTGACCATAGAGTATGCTTTGCCGGGAGTGATCGGCCACTGGAACCTCTTTTATCTTCTGTTAAAGAATAGAGAGAGGGGGGGAGGGATTTGGGCATTAGGAGGCAACTTAAATTGAGTGTGCAGGGTTGGAGAGAGTCATCTCTGTGACTCTGTTTAAACTGGTCACCCTGCAGTTCCTCCATGACCTCAGCTGAGTCCCACTGGGACAGCAAATTTACCATTAAGACTTCCTGGGGGGGGGGGGGGGGGGGGGGGGGTGCTGCACTCAGATCAGACTACTGCTCTGCTGAATTGGTCTGGATCCCCCCCACCTGCATACTCCACCCCCACCACTAGCCTACATCATGGACCTCATCCGCCCCTACACCAACAGCCGGTCATTACGATCAGCCGACCAGGAGCTCCTGATGGTGCCCAGGACCAGGCTGAAGACGAAAGGTGACCAAGCCTTTGGGGTGGCGGCCCCTAGGCTCTGGAATGCACTCCCCCTGGTCCTAAGAAACATTCCATCAGAGACTCTTTTTAAAAAACAGCTGAAGACGCACCTGTTTAGGCAGGCGTTCGGACCTTCATAGGCTCTCACTGACTGATTGTTATTGTTTTTATTCCTGTTTTAATATGTTTTTATTTATACTTATGGTTTGTAAAGCACCCTGTGCATCCGTGCTGGGAAGGGCGCTATATAAATAAAATTTACTTTTTTACTTTTACTTTTGCTTTTGCTTTTGCTTTTTGCTTTTGCTTTTGCTTTTGCTTTTGCTTTTGCTTTTGCTTGCTTGCTTGCTTGCTTGCTTGCTTGCTTGCTTGCTTGCTTGCTTGCTTGCTTGCTTGCTTGCTTGCTTGCTTGCTTGCTTGCTTGCTTGCTTGCTTGCTGCTTGCTTGCTTGCTTGCTTGCTTGCTTGCTTGCTTGCTTGCTTGCTTGCTTGCTTGCTTGCTTGCTTGCTTGCTTGCTTGCTTGCTTGCTTGCTTGCTTGCTTGCTTGCTTGCTTGCTTGCTTGCTTGCTTGCTTGCTTGCTTGCTTGCTTGCTTGCTTGCTTGCTTGCTTGCTTGCTTGCTTGCTTGCTTGCTTGCTTGCTTGCTTGCTTGCTTGCTTGCTTGCTTGCTTGCTTGCTTGCTTGCTTGCTTGCTTGCTTGCTTGCTTGCTTGCTTGCTTGCTTGCTTGCTTGCTTGCTTGCTTGCTTGCTTGCTTGCTTGCTTGCTTGCTTGCTTGCTTGCTTGCTTGCTTGCTTGCTTGCTTGCTTGCTTGCTTGCTTGCTTGCTTGCTTGCTTGCTTGCTTGCTTGCTTGCTTGCTTGCTTGCTTGCTTGCTTGCTTGCTTGCTTGCTTGCTTGCTTGCTTGCTTGCTTGCTTGCTTGCTTGCTTGCTTGCTTGCTTGCTTGCTTGCTTGCTTGCTTGCTTGCTTGCTTGCTTGCTTAGAAACAAAACAAATGCAATAATGATGTGTGCAGTGGAGCAGAGGATCTGGGCCTGACAGAGTGTGTTTGGGGGGAATCAAGTAACTGGCCTTGTTTGGAGGGGTGGTGCCAGACCCTTACTGCGGCCGCTCCAGGGCTCTGGGTGAAGTGCAAAGTGAGCACAGGAGATGGGGGCAGTCCCCAAATATCCACAACCAAACCTTCCCCAGATACTGGTGCCATTGCCATCATCAACATTGTCAAAAGCTACTAAGATAGTCTCAAGGCCTTATATTGGTGAAATGCATTCCATCTGATACCTGCCCCTGTGATTTTCTGTTTCATAAAACCAAAAAAAAAGTCTGCCAGTCTGCAAATAACAGGATTCCTAAATGCTATATGCAAATCCCATATGCAAAAGGTCTGTAAAAATCTTTTAAAAATCACATATGCCATATACAAAACTTAAATAAAATAAATATGTGGTAGAGAGCTAGCATATACATTTAATGCTAAAATTAAATAGTTCCCTTATACATGGTACTCCTTATAAAAAAACATTGAGAGATTGTATAAGAATTGTATAGAAATATAATATAATAGGCTACTAATCAACATGCTTTTTTATAAAAACTTTGCAAGTATGATCATATATGATTTTTACAGACCTTTTGCATATGGGATTACCTTCGTAAGCATTTAGGAATCCTGATATTTGCAGACTGGCAGACTTTTTTTGTTGTTGTTAGTTTAAGCCAACACAATCTCTCAAGCATGGTACACAGCAGATATAGAATGTACAAAATACGCACTGTTGCTATTTATAATAATAATAATAATAATGCAATTTTATTTAAAGCTTTTTTTTACAGCAAAATCCTATTACACAGTTAAAGTAAAATATATAAAAACAATGGATAAATAAAACAAAAGACTTATTAAAATGAACATGAAAACAATTCTCAAATCCAGAAGCTTGAGAAGCAATGCAATAATAATGGTATATAATGTAAGGAAGACTTAAAATTCAGTAATTAGACTATCAGTTTCCTTTTCAATTTAGAATTAAACTAATTTTGTAGGCTGATAACAACAACGATAATTTTCCATGCCACATAAGCGTTCACGCGCGGCTCTCAAGCCTACAATACTTCGGCATAACCAGTAGGTAATGTACGTATGTCAAGTGAAGACCTGACGTGGAGCTACGACCATTTCCACGGTCAAATGGAGTCACGTTGAAATTTTATAAATCACTACTTTGTCGTGATTTTTTACGTACGCCACACGTAAGATCAAATTTGATCGAAACTACTTTTTATAAATGAGGCCCCTGGTTTTGGCCCTTCTGCCCTTCTGACCATCTTCTAGTGTAGACTCAAGACTCGCCTGTTTAGATTGCATCTTTGCTCCCTGAATTAATTGTTAGCATGCAAGTCTTGCTTTTTGAAATAGCATTTTAGGGGCATGTTAACAGTGATTTATACATCAACACTTGCCATGTTACTGACATTTTGGTTAATGTATTATTTAGACTTGTACTTTTTTTTTTTCAGTATACCATTGTTTTTTTATTGGACATTTCTCTTATATAGCACTATTTCTCATTCCCCTCTCTACCTAACAGGTTAAGGAGAGGATATCAGCCTGCCTGGCTGACATTTCTATGTGGATGGTTACTCATCACCTGAAGCTCAACCTTCACAATACGGAACTGCGCTTCATACCTCACAGGACCTCCCCACTGCAAGCCCTCTCCATCACCGTCGACGGTACTATGGTGGCTGCCTCCTGCTCTGCAAGGAACCTGGGGATGGTCCTGGATGACCAGCTGGACTTCATGGAGCACATCAGGGCAACAGCACGGTCCTGCAGGTTCCTCCTGTACAACATCAGGAGGATTCGACCATACCTGACCACCTACTCGACCCAGCTTCTCGTCCAGACCATGGTTATCTCACGCCTGGATTACTCCTCCCAAAGTTTTCACACATCACCCCCCTGCTGAGGTCAGTCCACTGGCTGCCGGTCGCCGCCAGGATCAGGTTCAAAGTTCTGACCCTGGCCTACGCTGCAGCCGAAAGGACAAGCCCTTCCTACCTGCAAGACATAATACAACACTAAACTCCAGCTCGACCACTTCGCTCTGCTCGTCCGGACTGTGGAGCTTCTCCACCCTAGCTCCCCAGTGGTGGAATGAACTGTTTTTCTGATCAAACACTGCTTGCACACCTCTTCAGACTCCACCTTGGACTGTTTTCGCTTGTTTCCTGTTCCTTAATTCTTTGTTGATTTTATAGTTTATAATGTCTTGTTGTCTTAGCCATAGCTTGCTGTGTACTATACTCAATGTGGATATTATACCATGGATAGCTGCTATGTTACGATAACAAATTAGCTCTATCTGAACTGATGTCATTGACCTTCGGTATGGACTTATTGTGCGTCGCTTTGGATAAAAGCATCTGCCAAATGATGTAACGTAAATAAAGTTATTATTATTATTATTATTTTATGCAAACGTATGCACTTTTTGCCTTGTAAGTCGCTCTGTATAAGCGCATCTGCCAAATGAATAAATATCTGTATTGATACACTTCTGTAATGTGATGGACCAGTGGCGGCTCCTGAGCTGAAAATTGGGGAGGCAGAAAACTTCCCTTTAAACTGATTATTGGTCTTAATCATTTTTCAATCAGTTTCCTTGATTAACAATAGGCTACATCAGCGTTTAATTCACCAATTACTCAATGCCATCAAATGTAGCCAGTTCTTCTCAATGAGGCTATTAGGCAAGTAATACAATTATTTTCACTTGCATCGGCATAATTGTGCACATTTTAATCAACATTATAATTGTGGATACGTGCTCTTCGTTCTCCGCACTCTTAATTACGAAAATATTCATGGAAATTAAACGATCTGAAAGCTCAGCTTTTGTTAGATTCTTTTTTATTGCAGGTTTAGCACAACCTCATCTTTTGTTAGATTATTTTAAAAAAATAATTACAAAAAATTATCTAACAAAAGCTGAGCTTTAAGATCGTTTAATTTTCCATGGATATTTTCGGAATTAAGAGTGCGGAGAACGAAGAGCACATGTATCCACAATTATAATGTTGATTAAAATGTGCACAATTTTGCGATGCAAGTTAAAAATAATTTTATTACTTGCCTAATAGCCTAATTGAGGAGAACTGGCTACATTTGATGGCATTGAGTAATTGGTGAATTAAACGCTGATGTAGCCTATTGTTAATCAAGGAAACTGATTGAAAAATGATTAAGACCAATAATCAGTTTAAAGGGGAAGTTTTCTGCCTCCCCAATTTTCAGCTCAGGAGCCGCCACTGTGATGGACCCTTTCTAGATTAAATAAGCTAAATGTCCAGCTAATAAAAGTTTGAAGACGCTGAAGTTCAATACGTCTCTTGAGTGAATTAATATAACATTTATTTTACAGTGCATTGTGTACGCTATATATTGATGTATTGTAATTCTCTTCTCTTTCAAAACCTAATACAGCATATAGTAATAATGTTTATCATTTTAGTCTTATAAAGGTTAGAAATTGTATATACCACAACATCTGATATTGATTACAATTGAAAACCAATGTAAAATGGGTAGACAATTATTTTTATATAATTACCAATAAAATCTCAGATCATGGGATAGACTACATTAACATTTTTTTTTTACATACAGCTGACACCCTTGTCATTTTTATGTATTTAAAGGGAATGCTTTCATTCCTACAAAGCTTTCACACTCGGCTACTGCATGCTGTTCACTACGGTCTGCTTATTAATTATCAACCTGCTGGATTTGGAAAGCATTATAAATGTCTAGAAGTATCTAAGATAATTATCTAAGTATTAAAAGTTGGTTTCATGTGAGTAGCGTGATCCCATTCGCAATAAACGGAGGGCAATGTTCGTGTGTTTACGGTTGTATCAAGCGGAACTACATTTCGGCGCCATTTTATTGCCTTCGCGCTAAGGAAAGTATTGCTGGGGAATTGTAGTTATTTTGTGCAAATGTATTCCCTATATACGTAATTATCTAGGAATTGCTAATGTATTATCTAGCTAGCAAGCCAGTTATGCTAGTTACGTTCAACCAGATCTAGGTACCTAGCTAGCTACGCATGCTTTAGCTGTGGTAGACAGTCTATTAATTATATATATTTAAATATTAATAGCTATTGATAGTCCAAAGTAGATGGCAGTTCTCTATCCGTAATGTCATTAAACTGCAATTTTCTGGCATGTTGACCAACCTGACATGGATTAATTAGAATATAAATATACCCAAATTGGAAACTATGAAATTAAATACAAGAGCTATGGAAGGGTCCAGAAGGTCACACAGTAGGATTAGGGTTATGGGTTCCTTAAAATCTAGAGGCCTGAAATTCGGAACTATGAATAAATCCATGGCCTAGCACACATAGACACTCTATAGCACACCTACAAATCTCAATTTTTTTAAAACTTTGTACTCCTCCTACCTGAAGCACAAAGGCAGCCAAGCATCCCAAATTTAGTATGCAAGGACATCTCAGCACCCCCTGTGACATATATATTTGCATGTAAGCATAAATTAAACTTGTCCTAATTAATTTGACTAATGATGGAAAAATAGGTCTATGAAGGCTGTTAGAATGTTCATAGGTCTATTTTGGGTTACTGCTGAACACTGCACTCAGCTTCCCAAAATTCATAGAAGCATGAAATTTTGCTAACTGAGTCTCATCAGGGCCTCTAGCATGCACACCAAAAACCAGACCCCTAGCATGAACAAAGACTCTGTAGCGGCCCCCTTGAAAATGTGATTTGTTGAACATTTTGGGCACTCGCCATTTGTACACCGAATGATGTATCATGCTGAAATGTCGGAATCTAGACCACCTCTAGACATACTACAATAATATCAGAACCAGATCTCTAGCTACAAAAAAAAAGTGCAGTATATGCTTTCGACAGGGGGGGCCACTTAAATTTCAGAATTAATGTACAACACTTTCCGAGGTGATTCTGAGGATCAAGCCGAGTCAGAAAACATCAGTCATAAGAATATTCAGTAAAAATGACAATTAGGACTGCCATCTACTTTTGACTATTAATATAATATTAAGCTATTAATATTGAAAATTTATATCCTGTCTACCAGCAGCTAAAACACGCTTAGCTAGCTAGGTACCTAGATCTGGTTGAACGTAGCTAGCATAACTGGCCTTGCTAGGTAGATAATACATGAGCAATTCCTAGATAATTACGTATACAGGGAATATATTTGCACACAAAAAAAACTACAATTCCCAGTAATACTTTCCTTAGCGCAAAGCAAAAAGTGCCATAAGTTTGCATAAAATAATATAATAATAATAATAATAATAAACATTACAGTCATTTGCAGATGCTTTTATCCAAAGCGACACACAATAAGTCCATACCGTAGGTCAATGACATCAGTTCAGATAGAGCTAATTTCTTATCATAACATAGCAGCTATCCATAGTATATATCCACATTGAGTATAGTACACAGTAAGCTATGGCTAAGACAACAAGACATTATAAACTATAAAATCAACAAAAGAATTAAGGAACAGGAAACAAGCGAAAAAACAGTCAAGGTGAGTTTCTGAAGAGGTGTGCAGGCAGTGTTTGATCAAAACATAGA
The DNA here is from genome assembly GCA_029718625.1 of Synaphobranchus kaupii. Classification (NCBI taxonomy): domain Eukaryota; kingdom Metazoa; phylum Chordata; class Actinopteri; order Anguilliformes; family Synaphobranchidae; genus Synaphobranchus; species Synaphobranchus kaupii. The sequence continues at coordinate 74,916,444 of CM056377.1, read as the reverse complement.
GGAGTGAAGAGTTTGTTCCACCACTGGGGAGCTAGGGTGGAGAAGCTCCGCAGTCCGGACGAGCAGAGCGAAGTGGTCGAGCTGGAGTTTAGTGTTGTATTATGTCTTGCAGGTAGGAAGGGCTTGTCCTTTTGGCTGCAGCGTAGGCCAGGGTCAGAACTTTGAACCTGATCCTGGCGGCGAACGGCAGCCAGTAGACTGACCTCAGAAGGGGGGTGATGTGTGAAAACTTTGGGAGGAGTAATCCAGGCGTGAGATAACCATGATCTGGACGAGAAGCTGGGTCGAGTAGGTGGTCAGTATGGTCGAATCCTCCTGATGTTGTACAGGAGGAACCTGCAGGACCGTGCTGTTGCCCTGATGTGCTCCATGACGTCCAGCTGGTCATCCAGGACCATCCCCAGGTTCCTTGCAGAGCGGGAGGCAGCCACCATAGTACCGTCGACGGTGATGGAGAGTGCTTGCAGTGGGGAGGTCCTGTGAGGTATGAAGCGCGAGTTCCGTATTGTGAAGGTTGAGCTTCAGGTTATGAGTAGCCATCCACATAGAAATGTCAGCCAGGCAGGCTGATATCCTCTCCTTAACCTGTTAGGTAGAGGGGGAATGAGAAATAGTGCTATTATAAGAGAAATGTCCAATAAAAAACAATGGTATACTGAAAAAAAAAACAGTACAAGTCTAAATAATACATTAACCAAAAGGTCAGTAACATTGCAAGTGTTGATGTATAAATCACTGTTAACATACCCCTAAAATGCTATTTCAAAAAGCAAGACTTGCATGCTAACAATTAATTCAGGGAGCAAGATGCAAACTAAACAGGCGAGTCTTGGAGTCTACGCCAGAAGATGGTCAGAAGGGCAGAAGGGCCAAGACCAGGGGCCTCATTTATAAAAAGTACTTTCGATCAAATTTGATCTTATGTGTGGCGTACGTAAAAAATCACGGACAAAGTAGTGATTTATAAAATTTCAACGTGACTCCATTTGACCGTGGAAATGGTCGTAGCTCCACGTCAGGTCTTCACTTGACATACGCACATTACCTGGTGGTTTATGCCGAAGCATTGTAGAGCTTGAGAGCCGCACTGTGAACGCTTATTTGGCATGGAAAATTATCGTTGTTGTTATCAGCCTATAAAATTAGTTTAATTCTAAATTGAAAAGGAAACTGATAGTCTAATTACTGAATTTTAAGTCTTCCTTGCATTATATACATTATTATTGCATTGCTTCTCAAGCTTCTGGATTTGAGAATTTTTTTCCTGTTCATTTTAATAAGTCTTTTGTTTTATTTATCCATTTTTTTAATATATTTTACTTTAACTGTGTAATAGGATTTTGCTGTAAAAAAAAGTTTTAAATAAAATTGCATTATTATTATTATTATTATTATAAATAACAACAGTGCGTATTTTGTACATTCTATATCTGCTGTGTACCATTGCTTGAGAGATTGTGTTGGCTTAAACTAACAACACCAAAAAAAAGTCTGCCAGTCTGCAAATATCAGGGATTCCTAAATGCTTACGAAGGTAATCCCATATGCAAAAGGTCTGTAAAATCATATATGATCATACTTGCAAAGTTTTTATAAAAAAGCATGTTGATAGTTGCCTATTATATTATATATTTCTATACAATTCTTATACAATCTCTCAATGTTTTTTTTTATAAGGAGTACCATGTATTAGGGAACTATTTAATTTTAAAGTTTTGTATATGGCATATGGGATTTTTATAAGGTTTTTACAGACCTTTTGCATATGGGATTTGCATATAGCATTTAGGAATCCTGTTATTTGCAGACTGGCAGACTTTTTTTTTGTTGGTTTTATGAATGAAGTTCAACCACCGAGATAAAAAAAAGAACTGGAGGCAGCTTCCGCTTACGGTTCCATGGATTCCTATGGGAGCTGCTCATTGGGCACAAAGCCGATTCAGTGGTCAACCTATCACGTCTCTGCAGTCTATGGGCAATACACACAGACAGCGCACAGAATCATGGGAATCGCAGTCATTACAGAAGTTAACGGGGAGACGCGGTTGTTTCCATTACAGATATGCTCGGTTTTCTCATGTTATACGTCTCAAAAGAACCGAAAACGACACGCTCTGATGGCTAGCTCACTAAGCTAAACCGATTAATAATCCTATTGCAGCCTATGCAGTATGCACTGATCTGAACAGACCTAGCTAACTTCAGCTAGTATAATGCAAGTAATAGCCTACAAGACTAGCCTATAAATAGCAACCCACACAGATAAAGCAGAGACGAAGAAGCTCGAGAATTATACATCATATTGCATTAAAATACAATTACGAAATAAGAAAGGTATTCTATGAATGTACTATAACGATAAGTATAAACTATAAGTACAATACTATGGGGGGCCAACAGTGTCAAAATTCGTCTGTGAGTGCGACTGCAATTGCCTATACTGTGCGGCCTTAATTGGTCACAACATCTCACTCGCAGGTTTACTCGTGTCACTCATACGCACTAGCACTGGCACTCGCAGTCGCATTCGCACTCGCAGTCGCATTCACACTGGCAACTCGCAGTCGCATTCGCACTGGCAGTCGCATTCGCTACTCGCAGTCGCACTCGTATTTGCACTGGCAGTCTCACTCGCAGTCGCATTCGCACTCGCAGTCGCATTGGCATTGGCATTCGCAGTCGCATTCGCACTGGCACTCGCAGTCGCATTCGCACTGGCACTCGCAGTCGCATTCGCACTGGCACTCGCAGTCGCATTCGCACTTTTATGAGTGTAGTTAGTAGCCTAGGCTACTAATTGTTAGCTTGCTGATATAGCTAGCAATGCCAGACGGTTAGGTAACGTTAAGAAAGATCAGTATAGGCTACTTTGCCGAATAAAATACAGTAGGCTATATGGTTAGGCTAGGCCATACTGAATCAGTTCACTACCTTAGCTAAATAGTTCGCAAGTTTGATCTTTGATCAGCTCGGGTAGCCTACTATAGCCTATCTAGCTATCTGATCAGCTAAATTAGGCTAAATATAGGCCTATTATTTTTTATTAAAAGACGAAGATTTTGTTTTCCTGTCAGGTTGAACGTATTATGGATTTCCTTGTAGTGTGCCAACAATGTCACATTCGACAAATTTGACGTGGTTTATGAAAAGCTTGCATGAGTTCACCATAAGCTACTGAAATTATAATGCTGGTTAATGCTTTTATGGCTCCCACGCCGAAATTTGACCATGTCAGAATTTGACAGACCCTCGCGGTGCACTCTGCATTATTACTTTCTTTGCGACTGTGTTCCTTCTCCTTCGCGATTTCCGACTAATATCTTCCTTCTTTCGGTGCATGATCAAGCCATTCTGTGTCACTGTCCGTACAGATAGCCTAGCTACTCTTTTTCTCATTTGAAATGCTCGATTTTCGTGGAGTTCTGACATAGACCTAATTTAAGCAGCATACTTTGCAAGAATCAGCCTAGCCTACGTTAAAAGCGGATATAAATCCATGTAAAATTAGGCTATCGTTTTTAAAAAAAAAACGGCGTTAACGTAGGCTAGGTGGAACATAAAATAATCGCAGTTTGACAGCTAGTCTACAAGCCCTGGGAATAGCCTAGGATTCTTCGTTAAGTTCAATGTAGACATAATGTCCAGGACAGCATTATGCTGTGGTGACACATCTGGTCCTCTACTGTAGCCTACACCCTCAAAATGTTTTGTTCATACAGTGAGCACCATAATTCATTGGACAGTGACACATTTTTTGTTATTTTGGGTTCTATACTCTCGCACTTTGAGTGTGAAAGGATACAATGACAATGAGGTTGAAGTGCAGACTGTCAGCTGAGGGTTTTTCATCCATATCGGATGAACCGTTTATAAATTATAGAACCTTTTGTAGGCCTACATAGTCCCCCCCCCCCCCCCCCCATTTTCGGGGCATCAAAAACGTCTATAGTTTATTTTTAAACGACAGTTTAACATAATGTAGAATAAAGTAATAATTTTTAATATTTGGTCGCATATCCTTCGCATGCCATGACTTCCTGATGCCTGTGACCCAACAATATCAAAAGACTCTTGATATCTTATTTTCTGGTACTCCTACAAGCGATACTAGGCTAGGCTATCACCTCTCTGCATTTGAACGGATCTCTATGGGAATTGGGGGGTTGGACTAGATTTAGCTGTAAATTACACTGGAACAGTATGGTTGGCTAAATGGCTCTAAGTCCATCAATGGTCTGACGTATCAAACAAGCCTCAAACCATCTGCTGCCAGATATGCAGTTGTTATGGATGGATAACTTGAAGGGTTGTTTCTCCGGGCAAATATTCCTAAAACAAACTGCAATTGTTTTATGTTTCACTAGCCTACGTTAATGCCGTTTTAAAAATAAACTATAGTCTACTTTACATGCATTTTATCTGCTTTAAACGTAAGGCCTAGGCTACTGATTCTTGCAAATTATGCTGCTTAAATTATGCCGGAACGCCACGAAAATCGAGCATTTCAAATGAGAAAATAGTAGGCTATCTGTACAGACAGTGACACAAAATGGTCCAATCATCCACCGAAAGAAGGAAGATATTAGTCGGAAATCGCGAAAGGAGAAGGAGCAGAGTCACAAAGTAGCTAATAATGCAGAGTGGGCGCGCGTGCACGCGGGGGGTTGTCAAATTCTGACAGGCAGTCAGATTTCGGCACGGGAGCCATAAAAGCAGTAGCAGAATGCTTGACTTCCAGTAATGGTGAACTCGTGCAAGCTTTTCATAGACCACGTCAAATTCTTCGAATGTGACATTACTACAAGGAAATCCATAAGACGTTCAACCTGACATGTAAAAATAAATAAATAATAATCGTCTTCTGGCAAATGCGGACGAGCGAATGGTTGGATCAGTTCCCTTACAAATGTTCTCATCTGCTCCATTAAACTCAAATTACATATTAATTAAAGTTAATATATTTATCTAAGCAACAGAAATATGCTAATCATTTTGGGCTGATCATAGGCTAGTACCCGAGCTGATCAAAGATCACGCGAACTTGCAAACTATTTAGCTGAGGTTAGTTAAATTATTCAAGTAGCCAGCGAACATATACTGTATTTTATTCAGCAAAGTAGGCTAGCCTATATTGATCTTCGTAATGTTACCTAGCCGTCTGGCATGCTAACTATCAGCAGCTAACAACTAGTAGGCTACTAACTACACTCAGAAAATGTAAAGGCCAAGAGGTGCTATTACTCTGAAACATGTAGCCTAGGTTCATGTTTTCAGGACGTTACATTTTAAATCTTACATTTCTGCCAATTGCGATATTTCTCTGTATCTTGCTTCATTAATAGGCTCGTCTACTCTACTTCTAGCCTACTCTATGCCTATGGCCGCGTTTGACATTTCTCTGTTGTTCTTGGGATTGTATCGCCACCCTGTGGATTTAAATGCTAACTGCAGTGGTATAATCATGAGAGAGCAACTGCGAAGTGCCAGTGCAAGTGCTACGAGTAAACCTGCGAGTGAGATGTTGTGACCAATTAAAGCGCACAGTATAAGGCAATTGCATTCACATTCGCACACGCACTCGCATTCGCACTCGCACTCGCATTCTAACTCTCATGATTATACCACTGCAGTTAGCATTTAAATCCACAGGGTGGCGATTACAATCCCAAGAACAACAGAGAAATGTCAAACGCGGCCATAGAGTAGGCTAGAAGTAGAGTAGGCGAGCCTATTTAATGAAGGAAGATACAGAGAAATATCGCAATTGGCAGAAATGGAAGATTGCATTGAGTTTCTACTTTGAGGCCTGTATTTTCACTATAGTCTTTCTAAAGTATTTGTTTTTGATTGTTCATAAGAGGAAACTCTACTTGTCAACTTAGAAATAATGCAATTATTGAGAGGTGATACAATTTTGAATCATTTGACATTTAAGTGATATTGCACAGCGGTGTACTCACTTCTGTTGTATACTGTATCAGATCAAAATGTCTACGACGTAAAAAAAAAAAATCCAAGTTACTCACGCATAGCCTACATAGCGCTGTCTATAAGTTCTTAATTCCAACTTGCAAAAACTAGGCCTGCCTTTAAAAGTCTTGATATCAAAATGTGTTGCAACTAACAATATTGCCTATCGTAGCTCACACTAAATAAACTAGCTCTATTCCAAAGCAATGCTATCCAAACTTTCCTAAATTATTTAATGCAACTTGGCCCTGTGTTTCTTCATCTTTGCATGTGAAGAGATTGTGCCTCATCGAACAACATATGACTTCAATGAATGTTTTTAACAGTTGATGAATAATTCCGCTCCAGAAAGGATATGGTTGTACTTTGTTGGCAAGTTTACTTTAGAAAATGTAGAGGTTTTAAAATGTTAACTGCTGCTACAGCATTCTTTACAATTCACAAACAGACATTTATCAATGAAGAACATCATGTACAATAGAGAAAGGGGTGATGAATAAATAAATGCAGATAAAATGGGTGATATTTTTACTAGAAAATAGCGTACATAAAGCATTTTTACAAACGTATTCAGACATGTTTGTGGGTCAGATGGTGGCAAATAAGTAATAGTACCAATTTTCTTAACATAATAGTATTTATGATATTTGCAAACAGAATTTTGTGAACACAAGGATATCTATGCTCTGTAGGACCACACAGGTTTTGATAGAAATCCAAATAAATAAAATCAATAAATGCATAATAATAATAATTATAATAATAATAATAATACATTTTATTCATTCTGTACTTTTCATAGACCCAAAACAGTGGATGCAGACAATTGTTCAAACATGCCCTATTTTCTGTTTCATTTCTAAGTGCAACACATCTGAATCAGAGTATTTCCACTATAAATTATTTTCATTTTGCAGTTTGATGTGGCACATTGACCACAATCTCTTGAAATGGTAAGATGAAGAAACACAGGGCCAAGTTGCATTAAATAATTTAGGAAAGTTGGATAGCATTGCTTTGGAATAGAGCTAGTTTATTTAGTGTGAGCTATGATAGGCAATATTGTTAGTTGTAACTTGGCCACATTTTGATATCAAGACTTTTAAAGGCAGGCCTCGTTTTTGCAAGTTGGAATTAAGAACTTATAGACAGCACTATGTAGGGCTATGCGTGAGTAACTTGCCTTTTTTTTTTACGTCGTAGACGTTTTTGATCTGATATCACTTATTTTTTATAGCTAACTAATGATGAATAATGCATGAAGATAAACACGGAGAGAGACATGCATTCCAAAGAAATGTATGCAGACATTCGCTTAACCATAACGCCATCTATTGACAATGAGAACAGTTATCCTATTACAGACAGCACACAATGACATTAAACGAGTTTGTAGATGAGCAGTATTTAATGTGTAATGAAATACAATGAACAGCACCACCTGAGCTATGGATCATGAAGAAGCATGTAAATTAATGTACCAAGTGTATATGGAGACATGCATGCACAATGGGCTAGACGCAAACACATTCTAGCTGAAAGACATACAGCCTAATAGCTAGTACAGCCTAAATAGTTTGCATCAGTAAAATATGTAAATACAGTTTTAAAATAGGGCTATTAGTATTCTATGAAATACATTTAACCAGTGGCGGCCGGCTATAGAGGGCGCTAGGGCGCCGCCCCCACTCCCCACATACAAAAAAAAATAAATAATAAAATAAATAAATAAATAAAAAATAAAAAAGTAAAATAAAAAGAATACAAAAGTAGCTCAAACATGTTACAACATATAAATATGTTGGTCTTGTGTTGTCTAAAAGTTGCCCTGCAATCGGTACATTAACCCCTGAAAATGTATTGTATAATACAGGAACCCCTGAATATGTATTGTATAATACGCAGGGCGCCGGTAACGTTAAAGGGGTAAGTTCGCTATTTTGGACCTTGGACCCTATTTGCGGTCCGTCTTCCATGAACCTGACCCACAGTTAGCATCATTAAGCATTTGAAATTAACTACAAATGTTATGGGACAGTGCATGATATTATTACCAATAAATATAATTTTGCCAAATTGTCGGTTTTCATTCTTTAGACATTACTGCCATGGTGAAGCTAGCTATTTATAACTTTGTGTGTGAACCATCAATTGAGAAAATCGTAGATTTTACTTAAAAGGGTAAGTTCGCTATTTTGGACCTTGGACCCTATTTGCGGTCCGTCTTCCATGAACCTGACCCATGAAGTCCATTTTTTCGCTGATCGGTCCAGTATTGAGTTCGGTACAGATTTCCTGTAGGCTCTCACTGGGCTACAATGGAAGTGAACGGGGCAATCAGAAATGTTATGGAAAAACAACGATAAATGTGCTTTTATAGCTCAGTGTGTATTCTTACGGTCTCAGTATGCTCTCCTGTGAAATGTAGGCTATCGCAAACGCAAACCGAACGTTGAAACAACAGTTCCATTTGAAACAGAACTATTTCTTCCGACCGCACTACCTCGCACTGTAAACTTCCGCAGTCTAGCTACGTTGTTAGACAGGGGGGGGGGGGGCGCTTGAAAAGCAGTTGATCACAAATCCTGACCTCCCGTTGGAGTTTACTAGCTAGTAGCCTACAGCAGAAATATTTGTAACGCAGTTTTTGTAATCATCATTTGTAATAATTCATCACAGCAATGGTGCGCAAATGTGCAGTCCCCGGTTGTGGGAATAAAATGTCTGGACGCTCAAATACCAGTTTTCACAGGCTCCCGTTCTCTGACCCAGAAAGATTGAGACTTTGGCTGGTTGTCTTACGGATCGACATAAACGCTCCAGTCAATGAACTCCGTTTGGCAGACTCGCGAGTTTGTGGAGCGCATTTCGACGCTACTGATTTCTGTACCCGCAAATCAGAAGCAAAACACTGGGTTTCTAAAGAACACAGCTGTTCCTCGTGTCGGACTGCAGCACTATCAAGCACCGGAGCGGAGGTAAGTTATATTTAGCTATAACGTTACTAACATTTTTATTTTTTTTGAGCGCGTCCTCTGACCCAGCACTCAATACCAACTAACAAAATCCGAGCTTGACATAAGTTGTTTTCTTGTAACAAAACTGTCGGAAACGTTCATCAACTATAACTTTTTACAATTCTATAATGTTTTATTTACAAATGCTTGACGCATGGTGTCCTGTCCAAAGTTCTCATCTATCACATATCTGTTGGCAGTCATAGTGTAATGGTAATCAATGGAGATGATCCAGTGTCATCCACGGATACATCCAGGTTTTCAATGGCATTTCGGTAGCAACAGATCCCACTCCCTACAACACAAACTTTCCTCCTCTCTGGGCATCTGCTTGCACCTCTTGCAAGAACACCAAAAGTCCCCCGAAATTCTTGGTCTAGCCTCGGCAGCGACTTCGGATAACATTACCTGCGCAACTTCAGCCTCTCTCTCTTCTCTTGCTCTCTTATCATCCATCTCTTGTAGTTCCGTGTCCGTGTATTCTGGCTCAAATCTGTAGCCAGTAACGTCAAAGTCAAAATCGAATTCTTCGTCTTCGTAATAATTATAGTCATCCATCATCCAAGTTTTTTTGTGGAAATTGTAGCCTACGTTGCTGCAGGTAAACAAACGCAGACTGCTCAGCTAGATAGTTTCGTAAACGGCCGGCACACCTTCCCGCTCCCCTACCCCCGACACATAGTACTCCGCGAGTGCAGCGCAAACAAGCAACAGAGAAATGGTTACTTCCAAGCCATGCCAAGCACGTAAAAATGTTCGGATTGAGATACATTTCACAGGAGAGCATACTGAGACCGGTATCAATACACCCTGAGCTTCCCGTCTCATTTATTGTACATGAAAGCACATTTATCGAACATTTCTGATTGCCCCGTTCACTTCCATTGTAGCCCAGGTGAGAGCCTACAGGAAATCTGTACCGAACTCAATACTGGACCGATCAGCGAAAAAATGGACTTCATGGGTCAGGTTCATGGAAGACGGACCGCAAATAGGGTCCAAGGTCCAAAATAGCGAACTTACCCTTTAACTGAATCAGAACACTCATACTTTTTCAGGCGAGCCCGCTGATTCTGTTGTCTGATTCGCTGCCAAGAAAGAAGCCCCCGGGACGCAGGCCTGTGCGCCCCGGACCCTCCTACCGTTTTCTGATTAGTTCTCATGGTTTAGGATAGTATTTAATTGGACGCAGCAGCACGTGTATCACTCCGCGAGCACTAGGGCACGGAATTCGAGTGGAATAATGGCGTCTTCGAGTAGAACACAAAACGAAGAAAATTCGGTTGTTTCTTTGCAAAAGAGCCTTTTCAAGGCGTTCATTTGAATAAAAGAAAAGAGTGAAGGAGCTTGGACCACAGCGACTTTATTTGGACATTCACCAGCAAGCAAGTGATTCGCGGTCGGGTTATACACGGAGCTTCTCTCGCTCGTGTTACGACAAACGGAGTTGGCTAGCTGGATGTGTTGTGGGTAATGCATTATATTGCTTTCCCTGTTTGCTATTTCAAACTGCTGGCACCGAACCGTTATGGACAACAACGGGGGTACGGGACCTAAAACATCTTGATGGAAACGTACAGCTGTTGAAGTTGCAAGCTCCTTAGCCATTATGATACACTTACGTTCAGTCATGCAGTCACAAAGGCCTTGTTGACAAATTGCTTTAAAACCGGGTCTAATGGAATACTAAACTCGTGTTGTCAAAGTAGTTAAATATCCCACAATATGAAGTATTTCTACAAATTCTGAACAGTAGCTACTGCAATAGAGCATATAAACATTGTTTAAGAATTAGCTACATAATATTGAAATTATAACAGAAAAATTCTAGGCCTAATTGTAAAATGTTTATCACAGAAAACTACATTGCTTTGTGTGGGGGTGTTTATGTCACCGAATTCTATTTGTTAAATAATCTAACAAAAGCTGAGCTTTAAGATCGTTTAATTTCCATGAATATTTTCGTAATTAAGTGCAGAGAACGAAGAGCACATGTATCCACAATTATAATGTTGATAAAAATGTGCACAATTTTGCGACGGAAGTTAAAATAATTTTATTACTTGCCTAATAGCCTAATTGAGGAGAACCGGCTACATTTGATGACATTGAGTAATTGGTGAATTAAACGCGGATGTAGCCTAATGTTAATCAAGGAAACTGATTGAAAAATGAGACCAATAATCAGTTTAAAGGGAAGTTTTCCGCCCCCCCCAATTTTCAGCTCAGGAGCCGCCACTGCATTTAACGTTAGGCTATTCAACACTGGATTGCCGGATGCGTAACTCCAACCTTCCATGTGTGGGCTACGAGCTAGCGAGCGAGCTAGTGAGTTCATAAGCACAGCAGAGTTAGGCTATTCAACACTGGATTGCCGGATGTGTAACTCCAACCTTCCATGTGTGGGCTACGAGCTAGCGAGCGAGCTAGTGAGTTTTCTGCACAGCAGAGTTTTTTTTCCGGGAGTGTAGAACGTTACCTGCGGGAAATGTTTTGGTACCGGACAGCTAGGTTTAGTTTAGTTTTCTGTAGTGCAATGATGAATGTAGGCTATAATGCATGTTGATTCGCTTCATAGTAGCCTAGCTTGTATCTGCTTCCTGACGAGAAGCAGGAAGTAACGTTGGCGAACAAGCTTAATTGGAGAACGCATATTTCCCAGGAATCTTAGCCAGAAAGAAAACAATAGATACTACTAAGAAAGTACATACCAGAGATAATTCTTCTTCTTTTAATTATTATAATAATAATAATAATAATAATAAGAAGAAGAAGAAGAAGAAGTGTTTGCAGTAAGCTACATTATCAGCAGAGTAGCGTAGACTAGAGCCACATTCGGAGGCTATCTATTTATTTATAAGTGACTAACCATGAATCAGATATGTTCGGGGAATTGGCGGTTTATAAATCCGATCGCTTAAAGGCTTGCAGCTTAAAAGAGGCTATCCTCAATTCTTAATGTAGGCTATTATCGTAAATTCTTAATTTTCGTAGTAGTTAATTTTATGGTGACCTTGTGTTATGTGTGAAAAGGATAAAGTGAACAGAGCTGAAGTGAAGAAATTAATGAATAAAGAAATGTTGGCTGGGGCAAGGGGTTTCCACAGTCAGTCAGTCATGACCGCAAGAGCAGAGCGTAACACCCTCCCCAAACCAGAGAAAAGCGAGCGTCCGGTTTGGAGAGTGTGTGATATAGTACAAGTGAAATACAAGTGAAACATTGAACAGTTAATATTGGAAACCTCTTTTGCCTTTGCAAATAAAAATATGTTAATGTGTCAATGTGAAAATAATAACAGTCTAAGAAATGAAAAGTACTTAACAGTTGCACATTGTTTTTGTGGAAAATACACATGTGCTCTGCTGGGCTCAAACCCACAATCCACTGTGTGAGAGACTGCAGTTCTAACCACAAGACCACAGTAGCTTCTTGGAAAGCATGAAGCCATTAGCTACATTAACATTAAAAAACATTAGTATGAAGCGTTTTTATTGGACGATAAGCTTGCTGAGCAGGTATACGGACCATACCCTCAAATAATAATTCTCCCCATTGGATAACATCGCGACGGAGGCAGGCAGTTTGGCAGGAAAAATGGGAAGAAGAAGAAGAAGCGGAAGAGGAAGGAGAAAAACGGCAAAATAACCCAAGTTTGGGGCTTTATTGTGTGGATGTGTAAAGTTGTATCTGAATGCTGTGTGGTTACATGAGGTCAGAACATACAGAAGTTAATGTTTTTAAGGGCTGAGAGTCTATGGTCATTGTGGTTACTTCTGTAGGAAACCCTGAAAAGTGCCAAACTCTCGGTGCTGTATAGGTATGGGGCATGCCCCATCAAGCCGTAACTTGGCGGATGGCATACCTGCCATCCCAATATTTTAATAAAAAAAGTACAAAGAAAAGATATTTAAGGTTTTACCTTATCAACTTTATTGATTTTTGTAAATATACACTAATTTTGATTTTGATGCCTTGAACACATTCCAAAATGTTGGGACGGGCAACGTGAGACTGGGAAGGTTGTGGAATGTTCAACAAACACCTGTTTGGAACATTCCACAGGTAAACAAGTGAATAGGTAACAGGTGATGCTATCATGACTGGGTATAAAAAGAGTATCCATGAAGGCTCGGTCGTTTACGAGCAAGGATGGGTTGAGGTTCGCCACTTTGCAAAAAACTGCAAGCGAATAGTCCAACAGTTTAAGAACAAAGTTTTAACGCATGATTGCAAGGAATTTAGGGATTTCTCCATCTACAGTCCATAACATTCTTAAAAGATTCAGAGAATCTGGAGAAATCTCCGTGCATAAAGGGCAAGGCCGAAAACCAATATTCAATGCCTGTGACCTTCGATCCCTCAGAAGGCACTGCATTAAAAACCAACATGCTTCTGTAATGAATATAACCCGCATGGGCTCGGGAATACTTCGGAAAAGCGTTGTCAGTAAACACAGTTTGTTGCTGCATCTACAAATGCAAGTTAAGACTCTACTACACAAAGCGTAAGCCATATATCAACAACAACATCCAGAAATGCTGCCGACTTCTCTGGGCTCGAGCTCATCTGAGAAACGTGTACTGTGGTCTGACAAGTCCACCGTTCAAATTGTTAACGGACATCGTGTTCCCTGGGCCAAAGAGGAAAAGGAACATCCGGATTGTTACCAATGCAAGGTTCAAAAGCCAGCATCTGTCACGGTATGGGGGTGTGTTAGTTCCCATGGCATGGGTAACTTGCACATCTGTGAAGGACAACATTGCTGCCATCTAGACGATGTCTTTTTCAGGGACATCCCCGCTTATATCAGCAAGAATGCCAAGCCACATTCTGCACGTGTTACAACACCGTGGCTTCGTAGTCAGACAGTGTTGGTGCTAGACTGGCCTCCCTGCAGTTCAGACGTCTCCCATTGAAAAAGTATTGCGCATTATGAAGCGCAAAATACGACAACGGAGACCTCAGACTGTTGAGCAGCTGAAGTCTTATATCAGGCAAGAATGGAAAAAAATTTAAAAACTACACCAATTAGTGTCCTCAGTGCCCAAAGATTACTGTGTTGTTAAAGGAAAGGTGATGTAACACAGTTCATGTGCCACTGTCCCAACTTTTTTGGGATGTGTTGCAGGTATCAAATTTAGAATGAGCATATATTTCCGAAAAACAATAAAGTTGATTAGGTAAAACATTAAATAATCTTGTCTTTACTGTTTTCAATTGAATACAGATAAAAATACTACTAGATTAAGCTGTAAATAACATGGGTATAGTATGGAAGACATGGTTGGCTAAATGGCTGTAAGTCTTCAAGGTTCTGAGGCATCAAACAAGCATGAAATCACCACTCTGCTGCCAGATATGCAGTAGATATGGATGGATCACTTTAAGGGGTTGTTTCTCCATTTTCCTATTGAACTCTATGGAAAAATAAGCCAGGAGAAACAACCCTTAAAATTATCCATCCATATCTACTGCATATGAGCAGAGTGATGATTTCAGGCTCATCTGATGCCTCAGGCCCTTGAGGATTTACAGCCATTTTGCCAACCATGTGTTCCATACTATTCCCATGTAATTTAGAGCTTAATCTAGTCGCACCCCCCAATTCCCATAGAGATCCATTCAAATGCAGAGAGGTTATAGTATCCCTTGTAAGAGTACCTGAAAATCAAGAGTCTTTTGATGTTGTTGGGTCACAGACATCAGGAAGTCATGGCATACCAAAGAATATGCAACCAAATATTAAATATGATTACTTTATTTAAATTTATGTTCATTTGACCAATTACTTTTGGTCCCCTAAAATTGGGGGGACTATGTATAAAAATGGTTACAATTGCTACACGGTTCACCAATATGGATATAAAAACCCTCAAATTAAAGCTGAAAGTCTGCACTGTAACCTCATAGTCACTGTTCCATTTCAAATCCAATGTGCTGGAGTACAGAACCAAAACAACAAAAATGGTGTCACTGTCCAAATACTTACGGACTGCACTGTATGTGGATTATAGAAAATTATTTTGAAACGAAAATGTTATAAAATCTTGATGGCCTGTTGTCATGGGAAATTGAATGATTCCAGGTCCTGTCTCCAACAACTGAATAAGATAAGGAAAGTGATATTCTACCAACATCCCATTTGAGTCTACCCATTATCAGCTCATAATGAGACATCAGCATCCAAGTAAAAAATGCAAGAAAAATATCAATCAATGTTATAATTTTATTTGGATATAGTCTATATTTTTTCATAGCATTTTCTGTACTTACAACCATGGATACTAAGTTAACCCTACTCTTTGAATGTCGGCACTATCACATTCAATAGATTCTTCTAATCTCAAGACTTGTCGGAAGATCTCAAGACATTTCAGGTAGTACGTGGGACACGACACGTTTCAGGAAACCCTCGTGAAACTGACAATGCTCTTCAAGAGATATTTCAAGATATTTTTTGCGTTGCGACACCTTTCGGGAACCCACCCCTGTCTGCTGTAGGCTAGTAAAGCGCGTTTGAACTGAGGTGGGTGTGGGTTTCCCGAAAGCTTGTCGTAGCGCAAAAAATATCTTGAAATATCTCTTGAAGAGCATTGAGTTTCACGAGGGTTTCCCGAAACATGTATCATTCCTGGAATCATTCCGTTTTCCATGAAAACATTTTATGGCAGCGGAGGCCATCAAGATTTTATGAAATGTTTTGTTTCAATATTTGCTATATAGCCTAATACACATAAATTGCGGCAATATTGCTCTGTGAACTGCGTGTAACATTTTTAGTTTAGTTTAGTCTTTGATTCTTGGACCCCGATATATGAGAACGAAGTATAGATTTTTATAGCCAAGGCATATGCATTGAGTAGATTAAGTTATGATTATTTTCTGAGAAACATTGCATAGGCTATGACAATGCAAATCAATATAATGCTAATCAATACAATCAATACAGCTTTGACAGCTTGATTAGTACAGTAGCCTAGTTATTTTGGTTACGCGGGGTTTCCTAGCCTAAGTGTATTTTCAAGTAAGTTGTGAGGTCGATGTCAAGACATGCTTTCGGAAACCGTCGCCAAATTTTCACGATATAACTATCTTTTAAAAGTATACTTGAAGTATCTTGTGAAATCTCAAGATGTTATCGGGAAAACTCCGGAAGAGGGGGAGAAAAGAGGGTCCTGGTTTCACCTGAACTATAGGCTGAGCTGTGCAGGCAACGAACACCTTTTTTATTTTTTATTATTATTATTATTTTCTAAAGTAGTCTACATTTAATTCTGGGTGTCAGGTTGAACGCCTCCAAAGTTGTGGGTAGGGGGGTTAGTTTATGATGTCAATCTATCAACAGGTTTAAAACAAATATGCCAAATTGGACTAACATGACTTTATAAGGACATATGGGACATGGGGAATAAAAAAAAATATATTTTTTGCGTAATACTGCTCAATATTTATTGCATTAATTTAACTTTTTAGTGTGTGGTTTATTATTATTATTATTATTATTATTATTATTATTATTATTAATAATAAAAGGAAGAATAAGAACTGAATTGGGGTTGACTCTGGGTCTCACATACACACACCTGTCATCTTTTCTCTCCTCTTATGCTCAGGTCGGCAGGTACACAGACAGTATTATACCAAAAAGCACCAGAACAAAATATTCCTCCCCGAATAAAATACCACCAACTTATAAAAGACATCCAAATAGCGGCTTTCCGAAGACACTTGCCTCCTGCTGCGAGTCTGATTCTTTTGGGTACAAGGCCTATTGTGAGGTGCAAAAAGCATAAGTCCCAATGAAAAGCGCCATTTTATTGTAAATTAAGGAGCATTTGCAGGTACATTTCAATGAGATTTTCTTCATATTGCATTGCAGGTAGCTATATTCTTTAAAGCGTCTATTCACGTATAGCGTACCAGAGGGGTGTAAGAGCGCATGCGGCCTGTGCACATTCGGTTCACTGTGTTCATCGTCTTCCAGAAAGACGTGTTGACCAGCGGAGAAGAAGCCAAGCCGCGGGGGTTTTGCGTGCCAGTGTCCTTTCGCCCCTTCGTTAGGCGTTAGGTCACTTTGGCTCAACTTTGTAAATCTGATGGGGTTTTTAAAGGTTCCCTGACCCCGGCAACAAATCTTATGTTACTGAAAATATGAAAATATGAATAATATGCAAGCCATCTCATCACACCGTTTTTCAATAATTTACATAATACGCAGACAAGGTCAAATAGCAGCGAAGTCTTTAATTAATCCTAATCAACTTTCATTTGCATTGTGGTATTTGTAACTGTTATTACAGCTAACTGAATAAACGGACTTCTTCAGTTTTAGGTGTGGGTGGGTGGTGGGGGGTGGGGGCTTTGATAAGCACACGCGAAAGAAAAAAGAGCTAATAAGGGTTCATTAGCATACATTTAGTTTGATGATATTAATAAAGACTCGTGGGATGATTTCACAGAATTTGCGTATCTTATCAAGCGCGTGTGAGTCGGGCAGCAGAGTGCAGAGAGGAAAATGTAACGAAGAAGCCCCTCTTTAAATAGCAGATTTCTACTTCATGGACATGATTAAACGTGTTCAGTCTAACTAATGCAAAAGTTCAATGTCCAAATCAAATGACCTACATCATCAGTAATCTGATGAGGAATGTACCCACAAAGTCTAACCCTAACCTAACCCTAACTTATTTTTTAATAACTTTAAAGTATAGCCATTCTCGCTCCACATTCCACCAATCAATAAGTTGTGTGAAATTCTATCCTTTTCTCTGTTCACCATTTTTGTTTATTTTAAATAGGTGGAGTATTTTGCATGAAAAATCACATTTTTTATATTAGATCCCTAAGAATAATAGTGAAACAAATATATAACAATTTATCAGAAAAATTATACCCACCTTGAATAATATGGTTTATCAAAACTGGACTTATTGAGGTTTGGAAAAAAAATACTCTTCAATTGTGTGTTCATATACAGAAAGTAAAAATATTATATAAAATGCATAGGCCTATACCAAGATGTGTTGGGCAATTCCTGTGTGCATTCAATATTCCAAATGACAGCAGTCTTAAAGATTGCCTATGATAATAGTTAAAAGAGGGCTGTCTAAGTGTGCAATATACAGTGCAGTCCGTAAGTACTTGGACAGTGACATCATTTTTGTTGTTTTGGCTCTGTACTCCAGCACATTGGATTTGAAATGGAACAGAGACTATGAGTTTAATGTGCAAACTGTCAGCTTTAATTAGAGGGTTCCATTCCATATCGGGGGAACCGTGTAGCAATTATAGCCCTTTTTATACATAGCCCCCCATTTTAAGGAACCAAAAGTAATTGACATTGACAAATTAACATACACTTTAATAAAGTCATCATATTTAATATTTGGTTGCATATCCTTTGCATGTCTGAGACCCAACAACATCAAAAGACTCTTGTCTTATTTTCAGGTACTCCTACAAGCGATACTATAACTCTGCACTTGAATGGATCTCTGTGGGAATTGGATGGGGGGGGGGGATGGGGGGGGGGGGGGGGGGGGGGGGGGGTAGATTAAAATGTAATTTAGGCTGGGATAGTATGGAACACATGGTTGACTAAATGGTTGTAAATCATCAAGGGCCAGAGGTATCAAACGAGCCTCAAACCATTACTCTGCTGCCAGATAGGCAAGAGATGTAGATGGATCACTAAGTGTTTCCTGACTTATTTTTCCATAGAGATCAATAGGAAAATTAGTCTGGAGAAACAACCCGTAAAGTGATCCATTCATATCTACTGCATATCAGGAAGCAGAGTCATGGTTTGAGGCTCATTTGATACCTCAAACGCTTGATGACTTACAGCCATTTAACCATATGTTACATACTGTTCCAGTGTCATTTACAGCTTAATCTAGTCCCTCCCCCCAAATCTCTTCCATTCAAATGCAGAGGTTAAGATATGAAGAGTATTTGATGTTGTTGGGTCACAGACATCAGCAAAACATGGCATGTAAAAGATATGCAACCAAATATTATTTATTTAAGTTTATGTTAATTTGTCCAATTACTCTTCGTCCCCTAGAATGGGGAGGACTAGCCTATGTATAAAAGGGCGACAATTGCTACATGGTTCATCCGATATGGATGTAAAAACCCTCAAATTAAAGCTGAAAGTGCAGAGCCAAAACAACAAAAATGTTTCACTGTCTAAATACTTACGGACTGCACTGTATGTATTTTAATTGAATCTTTAAGAAAATAATCTTCGGTATAAATATTAAGTCATCCATTATTTTTACATAACTTCAAATTATCGAGTCAGTTGAACGAAATTAGTGCCCTTTGTTTTTATTGTAACGTATTGCTGTTGAAAATTACAGTTGATCACAGCGTTCAAGACTGCTATTATTGTTCTGTTCATCGCATGTCATTCTAAACTCGAGCTAACAAAGTCAATAAATTGACTCCCTCGCTCTCTTATTATGTTGGTTGTTAATAACCGCTAATTAAGTTTGCTTACGCGCGCGCCTAAAAGCTCTTCTTTGTGTCCTATCTTCCAGGCAGAGCAGCATCCAATTATGCCCCAGAAACCGGAATGAAGGGGGGAAAACACCCCTTTGCACCACACGTGGATCTGCCACGCGCTCAGATTCTGTGTTCCGTTTACGGGGAAGTAGAAAATGGGACTTGGGTTTATACCAACGCACAGTTACAGGGTTCATTTTGCCCTAGGTCAAGCCACATCATTTTTTATTAACCTATACTTTACATTCTATAATATCAAGATTAGCATGCCTACGTGTGTTTCCCTAGCTGTGTGTACTACAACTACGCCTTCAATTGATTTTAGGCCATGAAAACGTGTTGACGGAGCAGTCACAATGACTTTAACAGGTGGGGTTTACACTGAGTTTGATATCTACTTGAGCTTTAATTGTGCATAATCGAACGGTTCAATTAGGGTCTCATGTGTAAGTTGGATGTTGAAGACTTCCGATTCTGGATTTCGACCTGTGAACACTTATGATAAATGTTACCAGGGCGGAAAAAGATTTGACCGAGTCCTACACGTGCGCAATGTATATGGAACATTATCAATACCAGAAAAATACCTTATGTCGACCAAGCCTACCGATTGCTACAACGGAATGTAAGCCTGTATTTTTGTTGATACTTTAATATACTGTGCTAGTGCTATCGTAAGTAGGGTAATTATCTACTCTCTGATTAGACAAAATCATCCAACCATCTTCCTCTTTTAGTAGTTCCTTAAAGTGATCTAAGATATATAGTATTGGTTATTAAATCAATTCAATTCACCCAGATCTATAAAATGTGTTCAGAGAACGGTGTGAAAGGAAAAACCAAATCGGCTATCATGAGAAACACTTAGGATTGTGTTAATTAATATGCAATTATGCACAATTACCGAGAATCAGCCTTAATCAATGGAATCAGATATGTAATTAAAATTTAGACATAACCTACTTTACATCAGTTAATGATTAATTAGTATTAGACACATTTTAGCATGTATTTTCTCTCTCACTCTCCCCCTCTCTCTCGCTCCCTCTCTCTCTCTCTAGATTATTTTGGTTGAGACCAGGAGATGGCGCTATTTGAAAAAGACAGAATTTTAGAGAATGGTTGATTTGTGTGTTGTCTTCAGAAATACCCCCCCCCCTCTCTCTCTCTCCCACGCGCTATGTATTCGCGGGCCATCCGTTCATCTGGCATAGGGAACAGAATGGCAACAGTGCAATACAGAGACTCAAAGATGTGCCGTTGGCCTTAAGGCAGGGGAAAACGCTTCCTTGAGCCGAACTGGCGTGGCACGGCGCTTTCTAGTCTCCGCGCTCCATCCAGTGAAGTGTGGCGTAATGAGGGCTCAGGGCCCTGACTCCGTGTAGGCTATCAAAGCGATCGGTCTCTAATGAAACAGAAATGCGGCAAATCAATTGTTTACTACAGCAATGATTACCTTTGGTTGTTGCTGCGAAAATATGACATATTTCGATGAAAGTACAGGTTAATCTCTGGGTTTCCACTTTGACTATTCACCCACATGTGGAGTTTTAAATAGACTGAAAATTGAAAATATCAAATTGCGGTTTTATAAAGTATGCGCGTAATTAGTGCATTTAAACACAGCGCGGATGTCCTGCTGCCGATAATCGTGCCTGACATTTCTTTTCTTGGGTTAATAACAGTGCATGGGTAAATGAATCAAATGTGTCCCTAAATTATATAGTGCCTCTAAATATCAGTCTATATTACGCGCCTGTTTGTGGCCACAGGGAAAAACATATTTTATATTATTATTATTGTCATTACGCTGTTGATCTACGTACATGTTCATCCAAAAGTTTCTTATTCAATAAACCAAACAAATTGTAAGAATTGTAGGTTACAAACGAGCAACCTTCGATTTAAACGTAACGGTTCAAGACAGCCGAATAATTAGAGATCGAATAACACCAGAAAAACAACGTTTTACTGTTTCATTAAACATGAAACCATAAATGATACAGCAACAAGCATGACTGCGTTTATAAACGGAAAAAGCAGCACGCCACAACACATTTACATCATTACCAACTTATCACTATAGAAACCGTTTTTACGTGGAGCATTATGCGGATAGATAGATACCTTTGATGTTGATTAAAACTAATTTAGGGTTACATTTTGTTATGAACATTTTCAGTTGTTGGTCTACGGATATAGTCACCCATGAAATACATGCAAAACACATGGCCTCGAGTTAGGCTATAGCCTACTTCGAAGTTGGTTGTTTTACCTTTTTCTTTTTTACACTTTTCCCAAAAGATATTTTTATTATTATTTTCATTCTTGGCAGTTATGGCCACATAACGGAGCAGGTACATAAATAGAGAAGAAAGAGTAAATTGTAGCTTGTTGAAGTTTTGGGATTGAATTCTGAAAATGATCCTTTTAGCAGTGATGGGTTTGAGCCGCGGATGAGGTCGCGCCATTCGCAGCAGGTTAAATAGACTTTCATTTAAAATTACATTCTCAATCTATCTCGCCTCTCTCCTCTGCGTTATTGCAAGGGGGGAAAGCGTTCAACCCGCAGTATCCTTACAGAGCAATTGTCCACTATTATCGCCACACTATCACTTTTTAAGTCAATCATCTAAGTCGTTTAAGATTGCTTCGCCAATTCCATTCTGCGCGTTATACTTGAATAGCCGTCCTGAGGCAAGGCAATTAAGTTTTTTTTTAATGGATCAAATGTAATACTCGTGTTTTAAAATATAGAGGAATTTAGTCATACATTATTTTTTGGTAAGACTCGTATATTTTTATTTGGATAGTGCAATTGATGGTGATATATTTTAAGTGGCCAATTAAATGAATTACGTTTAATTCCAATCTTGTTTTATTTTTCATGATAGTTTACTCACAAACAAAATAAAGACGCATTGAACAGTAGCTCAATAAAAAGGGATCTTTTTATTTTTCATTTTCCTTGCAATGCTCGTTTTTTATATTGTCGATATATTATCGTAATTTAATACTTTCTTTAAATTCTCTATTTTTAATTTATTGATTTTTCATAGTTTGGTGTTGAGTTTTGCAAGTTGTTCGTTTTTTTCTGTCGGCCTGCATCGATGGTCTACATTGTGAGAATCAAGGTGTCATCTTATTTTTAATAAGATATTGATCTATTCATATTACGTTACAGAAGAATGGCCAAGCTCATGTTCCCGAAAGTTATTTTCTGCAAGCAAAGCAGCGCTGTGCCTTTTAATTCCTCAGAATGTAGGCTGCACCGACAGAAACGGTACCCCGGTGCTCGCGCTATAGGGATTTTTCCTTCCACCTGTCAGACTCACGAGCAGCAGAAATTGTCAAACAAATTTCACAAAGTTATTTTCAGAGATGTAGCCTACGTCACTGCAACAACACAAAAACATACTGATAAACTTTTACATGTATTTCTACAGTAACTTACTGGACATGGTTTGCATACGTTTATGAAATCTATAGCCTACACTTAGCCTATGTACAAGTAGGCTGTTCTAAAGTGTATTCAAGTCGACTCTGTATATAGCCTAAATACGTGTAGATCAGATGGTAAGCGCATGCAGTGCACTGCATTTGTAAATTGTCTACATGGATGGTAGGCCTACATCGAAATTAATATACTATATATAATGTAGGCCTATATTACAATATTTACTGTATATGCTATATATTTATTGCATATTCGACATATATTATTGTATTGTGAAGTATGTCCAATATAGGCTAGCCTACTGTTACATAGTCTTCTTACAGATTATGTATATCCCTCTGTCTTTTTAAAAAGAAAAAATACATTATCGAGGTAAATACTACACTTCAGGCATTAGAGTTCAGTTCATCGAGTCGGTACTCCATCTCGAAATTTGATTTGTTCTTGTAGTTGAACTTTAATGGCAAAGAAAAAGATAAAGACCATCTTTTTTCCCTGGGAACCAATCAGATTGGCTATACACGTCAATGTAACAGAATCGCGAGCGGAGCTGTTGCGGCTCATTGCACATGTCATAAGTATCCGGGAGTTAGACGCCAGAGAGAAGAGACAGGGGGTCGAAACATCTAGAGAGCGACACATTTACTCACTCCTTGAAATAAAAAGGTCCGTCGGCCCAAAGGGAACAAAATGAGCGGTCAATATGAGGACGATATCGCAGAAAGAACGGAGTGCAAAAGTAAATCTCCAACTTTGCTCTCTTCGTACTGTATAGATAGTATATTGGGCCGGAGGAGTCCGTGTAAAATGAGATTGATAGGGACGCAAAGTTTGCCAACGCTGCCCGGCAGAGCGGAGCACAATAAGGCTGTTGAAGGTAAGGCAACATTGATTGGGAACTCCACTGCAACCATAAGCGTTGTTATTTAATCGACGGCAGCAAACGGTGCAATATAAATATATCGAGGAATAAGCGACCTAATAGACTGCGGAGTAGCCTATGTGGCTCTCCATTAGGCTACCGTTAGATTCTTAGGCTACTTTTTATTTATTTCTGAGAAGCGTATAGGGCGAAGGAAAATTAAGTCATTCGTTATTTTTCGGACGTGAGTCATTTCCTGCTTGAAAAAGATGTTTAATACACCGACAAGTTAGTGGACTATCAACTTTGTAACGTTGTCAGCGGTAATTGTAGAAAATATGAAGTCTGTTACGAGGACATAGGCAATGCAAATCAAACTTAAACGTAGGCTATATAACGGTAGGCTATCTTTTTACAAGCAAATAATAAGGCTATTTATTTTATTTATATCATATACCTATGTCTGGCGCAATCATTTATTTAAATTATTGATTTAAAAGGCTATAATAGAATTGTTATGTTACTGTATTAGCCTATTTGATATGTGCAAAGGCTTATATATATATATATATATATATGTGTGTGTGTGTGTGTGTGTGTGTGTGTGTGTGTGTGTGTGTGTGTGTGTGTGTGTGTGTGAATGGAATAGCCTATTTGGGCTATTATTGTGGGCCCTTAGGCGTTTATGAATTAGGGTAAATCACGAAGTAGGGCGTGTATAGTTTTTTCTAAAAACAACAATAAATTTGATAAAATTAATCACCGAATTCTATATCGGGTTTCTATTCGTAGGTTCCCCTAAAGATAACTTGACTTTCGACTCGGAGGTGCACCTGCCACCCAAACTGCGCCGGCTGTACGGAGGGAAATACTTGCACTCCGACAGGGGCTTTCACGAGCTCGGGGAAAAGGGAGGCCGCGAGAGGCTGCTTGACCAAACAACTTGTGAAAACCTCAAAATTATCCAGGCACCACAGGTAAGTATCAGCCGAAGCAAATCATACAGGGAAAACGCCTCTCTCAGTCAGAGTGCGGGCGACAAGAGCCCAGAGCAAGCGGCCGATGAGCTCGTGGAACTGGGAACGCTCAAGTTTGATGAGGACGCAGTGAAAGAGGAGATTTGCCGGGAGGCAGATCTGTCCCCGAAGGCGGAAGAGGGGCTTCACAACGATGGGGATGTTAAAGATGGGGAGGACAGCGTGTGCTTGTCTGCGGGAAGCGACTCGGAGGAGGGGATGCTAAAACGAAAGCAGAGAAGATACAGGACTACCTTCACCAGTTACCAACTGGAAGAGCTGGAAAGGGCTTTCCAGAAAACTCACTACCCGGACGTGTTCACCAGGTAGGCTACAGCGCGTGAGCTCTTCTTCAATAATTATGTGACAGTCGACTTGATTTATTATTAAGAAGGCCCGTCTGAAGGTGATATTGAAAAACTTTCAAAACTAGGGGGTTCACCCAAACGTCAAATACAGAAGATTAAAAATTCCTTTTTCATTTCGGATAGAGTATCCTACATTTTACTTTGATATCCTATATGATCCCTATATGACTGAAATAAATAATTCAATTAACATTATTATTGTGTAGGGTCTTAATAATAATAACAATGATAATTATTATTATGATATTTTCTCCAATTTTTCTGTCTCCATCTGCTAGGTGCGAACACCATAATTTCACATTGGCCTTTATTTTGCATAGCCTATTTTAGGCTATTTTACAAATAGTTATTTAAATATACTTCAAATAATTAGCCTAGCGATAATGCTACTTTATTGTAACATGAGTACCTTCGATAAATAAAATGTAATTTTCAGGATAAAACCGAAATATTAGGCTACTGTCGTCTGCGGTCTGTAGGCCTGCTGATAATTAGTCTTTCGATTATTCTGGATCGTAGGCCTACTAATAATGAGTAATTTTAAAACATTCCGATGCGGGTATGTTTTTTGGTACTTTTGATGACTCACTGGAACAAAAATAAATTACAAATTACAACTTTACATGGCACAAATCATGTTATGTTCTCTCCCAAAGGCACATTGAGTTGCGTAAAGAACATAAGATACCAGGGCCCTGTTTCCCAAAAGCATCTTAAAGTAGCCTAAAGATCATCATAGGCTATTTTGTTTTCATAATTCGTTTTTTGACTTTCTCTATTTTTATTGTCTTTTTATGTAATTTCAGTTTTAATTTTAATCATAAATGAATAAAGCACAAACGCAAAACACACTAAAATGTGTTTTGAATTTTCTTAACTCTAAGATAGCTACTTTTGGGAAACGGGGCCCAGGTTTGTTGCTAGCCATGTTGTACAGACGACTCCGTTTATTACCGATAGATATTTATTACACGGTGCAGATAAAAATTGAACCGCAGGAATGGGGTTCCAGGCCTCCAGTATATTGGCCCCACATGGGGTCCACCTTACAAACTTTTAATCAGTGATTGCATTTTCACACCTGCCTCTCCAAATTACAAATCCCTACGTAGAAATGGCGGGAGAGGTGTTATTACTGACAGTACATCCAAATGTATAATAAACTATGTGTGTGTCTGTGTTCGCGTGATTAGCCTACATAATTTTTACACAAATTTCATGTAACGTTTTTCTTATATAACGCAATAATTCCACTATTATACGGATTCTCTCGCACGTGAAGGCAGTTGATAACAAGAGACAAGTGGCTATATAATTAACTGGAGTCTTTTAGTTAGCTATACACATTCACTTGACGAACTTTCATTTTTTATTTCAGTCCGTGTATTACATTACAAAAAAGAGTGACGTGACATGTGACATGTGAGCAAATGGAATAGGATTAGCCTAATTATTACCATATTTTCTTTAAAAAGTACCTTAGGTGAACATAGCCTGTAAAGACTCATTTTATCATATATGCTGAATGGTGGTTAGGCCTTCAAAGAAGAACAGGTGGCCAAATCGGAAAATTCAACTCCTTATCGCTTCTCTATTGAGTAGCCTACTTAGCCCAAGTTGTCAGGGAAAAGCGTCAGATAAGGAAGTCAATGGATTGCAACAAAACAACAGTTCAATTTAAGGAATTGAACAATTTATTTTATATATATATATATATATATATATATATATATATATATACGCGAGATCGAAATTAATTCTTCTTCCTCTTTTTCCTGATGTTATTCCTCTTCATCATCTTCTTCTAATTATTATTATTAGGCCTATTATTTAACTACTTTGCTAATCCATCCTGCGCAGCCATTTTCTGAACGCTAGACGCAATGTTATATTTTTATGTATTCATTTTTTATTTTGTCATAGCAATTACGACTTCAGCATAAATTTCAGAATTTTTGCGGTAGAGCTATTCAGCTGCATGATTATTTATTGTTAGGAATCTAGGTTGTATATATGCTTGTATTATACAATTGGATTCAATATATGCGGACAATGTTTCTTCCCACTCTGTTGGAAAAAGCAGTCCCGACAAAATATGTGCCGTTTTAACGATGTTTTCTCCCCTTCTTAGAGAAGAGTTAGCAATGCGGTTGGACCTGACGGAGGCGAGAGTACAGGTAACTCCTAAACTGCGATTATAATCGTTATTTGTGTTATTATTATTATTGTTGTTGTCGTCTTTCATCGAAATGGTGTATATAATTTAATTTTTCGTAGAAGTTCCCTTTTTGGCTTCTCCCCTTATGTAGGCCTACAATTATTGTGAAGTGAATTTACCTACCTGTCCATCTGAAATTCTACTCCTGTAACTCTTTATAAACATTTAGGTTAAATTGAATTCCGCGTGAATTCGCAAATTATTTCAGGCGAGTTGGTGATCCCTTTCAAATTGAAAGATGGCCATTGATCGAAAAATATGGCCAAATTGTATTTTTCTGAACGTTATTAAATGGTATCAAACAAGAAATACTTTGGTAATTTCTTCAGTCATCGACAGCTATTAGGCATATAGTCTATGCAATGTGAAGCATGTTAGCTGCAATTAAGAGATCGCTTGTGATTCATAAAAGCGCACTTAGGGCTAGAGCAAACAAGGTGATTCGAGGGAGAAATGGTGTTTGAATTTTCATCCTCTGCACCAGGGAGAGGGAGGGGCCGGATAATGCCATTTGATTTCCCATTTTCTGATTGCAATAGCCTAGCATTGATCTGATGCCTTGCATTTTGAGCGAGCGAGACGCTATTAAAGCTGTTTGTGCCTCCCCTTCCCCATTGAAAGTGTGGCTTGCATTTTCAAACCCAAGTCTCATAACCAAAGAGACAGAACAAACAGCGTGGAAAACACAAGTGTTCCGGGATAAAACAGATGTCTTTTCGGGACTGTATGTGAACAAATCACTTAGGCCCTACCAGTCACAATCAAGAGGCGATAAAACTCATAAATTCCATATGGGTCATGTACAACAGCACAACAGTTTTAAGCTGTGGTGCTGGGTGGGGGCTTTGACGTATTAACCTCGCCCTCCCCACTTAATTTTTTTTTTTTTTTTTACTGTTGACATTTTCTCCTGTTGTCAGAGTCGCTATGTCAGCGGGCCGTCAGGGGAAATCTAAGAGAGAAAAAAAGTTCGTGGGAAAGTTAAATAGTCGCTCGCAGTTAGTTATATTTTCAGAGAATTTAATTTAAAGAGTATTAATAATTATTAAGCGCTATTCAGTCCAAGCTTTTGTTAACAGGGCTCTTAATTGTCACTCTCCCGCCCCATTTTTCGGCTCCCTAAACCAGATTTTAATTAGCAAACTTAGGGTAACGGGCCATGAGGGAAAGGGTTTAGGCCTGCGCAATTAATGCCGGCTTTCCGCCTATTTGTCACCTCGCTAAATCGAACCAAAATTATGTGTTAACTGAAGCGACAGCATCTTTCTCCCTCTCCGCGAGCTCATGCTTGCACATGCGTGTGAAACCTTAACATTCGGAGAATGCGAATATCATTAACCTCGCCCAGAAAAACATTCATTCGTAAACGAAAATTCGGAAAATACAAATTAAGCTGGAGTTTAAAAAAATACTAAACAACAAACAGCTTTATCCATGTACACAACTCAGAGTGGATTGTCAATTCCTGATTCCATCTGTGCCTTGGATGCAGTGCAACGTTCCCCTGACAGTGTGCAGGCAAGTGCTAGCAAGGAGCACAAAATTGAATGTGGTCAGTGAACATGGTCTTTGCCTTGTAATGGGAGTGAGATGGAACTCAGTAACTGAGGGCTGAATCATAAAGTAGACGCATAGTCACATTTAAGTCTCCTGTTGTTCCCTCCTCTATGTACGTGGAGTGACCCCAGCCCTCACTCCCACTATCTCTACCCTTTAGGTCTGGTTCCAGAACCGACGTGCCAAATGGAGGAAGCGTGAGAAGGCAGGGGTCCAGACACACCCACCAGGCCTGCCATTCCCTGGCCCGCTAGCTGCAGCTCACCCCCTGAGTCATTACCTGGAAGGTGGACCATTCCCTCCTCATCACCACCCTGCCCTGGAGTCAGCCTGGACCGCTGCAGCTGCCGCGGCTGCCGCTGCCTTCCCTGGACTCCCCCCACCCCCATCCAGCTCCGCCCTGCCCCCTGCTGGCACCCCCCTTGGCCTCAGCACCTTCTTGGGAGCTGCCATGTTCAGACACCCCGCCTTCATTAGCCCCACCTTTGGCAGGTAAGCGCCGTCCAGCTCACCATTCATCTCATTTGCACCATCTCATACATCTGTACACCACCTCTATAACCTGCACACCATCTCATACACCTGTACACCACCTCTATAACCTGTCCACTATCCAATACACCTGTAAATCACCTCTGAAATCTGCACACCATTTCATATACATGTACACCACCTCTATAACCTGCACACCATCTCATACACCTGTACACCACCTCTATAACCTGTCCACTATCCCATACACCTGTAAATCACCTTTGAAATCTGCACACCATTTCATATACATGTACACCACCTCTATAACCTGCACACCATCTCATACACCTCTACACCACCTCTATAACCTGTCCACTATCCCATCCACCTGTACATCACCTCTCCAACCTGCACCCCTTCTCAAACGCATGTACACGAACGTGTATGAGATGGTGTACAGTTTAGGAGGTGGTGTATAGGTATATGGAATGGTATGCAAGTTACAGAGGTGGTGTACAGGTGTATAGGATGGTCTGCAGGTGATACAGGTGGTGTACAGGTGTATGGGATGGTGCGCAGGTTAAAGAGGTGGTGTGTACCACCTCTATGACCTGTGCACAATCTAATACACCTGTACACTAGCTCTGTGACCTGCAGACAATCTTATTTACCTGTACACCACCTCTAAAACCTGCACACCATCTAATACACCTGTACACCTCCTCTGTTACCTGCACCCAATCTCACACACCTGCAGGCGTACCTCCAGGCATTTTGGGCACCATGAACAGATTTCACATTTGGCCCCATCCCCATCCCCACACAATTACTGTGACCACACCATATTTTTTTAAACCCCCTCTCAGTCAGGGCCCTTGCCATCATCATATCTTTCCTCTTCATATACTTGTATGCCATGTCGTACACCAGCACATTGGCATCTCTCTTGCCCATGTGGCCCAAGTATGCAAAATTCTCTAAACATAGTATACTTTAAACCCCCGTATGATACACTTACTTCCAGAGTATATTCAGGAGCACACTTTTCAAGTACACAAACATTTTGCTTGGATAAATATGACATGAAGCTTCGTTTTAAAAAATGAGGCGCAGCTTCGCTGACCTTTTCCTTAAAATACAACAAAAACAACATGCGACATGGAGACGTTTTACGACACTTCCACAGCACGGTTGGAAAATAGTATGGCGAATATTTTTTGCATGCTAAACAGTGCACATTAAACAGCACACTTCTGCCAGTGCACTCTACGCAGGACACAGCCTTACTCTCTTTAAGCACCTCTAGCTGACCAGCCCATTTGCAGCTGCCAGGTTTGCACGACTGCCTATCGTAAAAAGCTAACCCGCTCAAATTCATTCCTTCATTGGAGTATTATTACAGCCCACAACTCAGCCTTGGAACAATACAGTGGCAATAAAATGTGGGTAATTAACAACTGTTACAAAAGAGCAGCAGCAGCCATGACAGTGGTGGTCAGGACGGCTTTCTTTTTAATGCATTTCCCCCCCTTTTACTCTCAATTTGGAATGCCCAATCACACTCACACTTCAATGCTCAGCCCAACCTCCAAAGTCAATTCAGGAGGGCTAAAGACAAGCATGTGCTCCCCTTTGAAGCATGTGATGTCGCTGCTTCACTCCACATCGAGGCACACAAGTAAGGGTCACACAGTCATGAGTCAAGGGAAGACACTTCATGTGCAGCTCGACAGGCAC
The DNA here is from genome assembly GCA_029718625.1 of Synaphobranchus kaupii. NCBI lineage: Eukaryota > Metazoa > Chordata > Actinopteri > Anguilliformes > Synaphobranchidae > Synaphobranchus > Synaphobranchus kaupii. The sequence goes on along the minus strand of CM056377.1, from coordinate 74,885,258 downwards.
ACTGCGAGTCTTCCCGGACTGCTGAAACCCTCCCTCCCTGGGAGCGCTACTGCCAACTTTGCGTCACTCCGCAGAACTGTTAGCCAGAGTCAACACTGGCACAGTCTGGATTCAATACCAGGCACTTTGAATAGATTCAATTACGCCTGCTCAATGCCAACTTTATACTCACATTACATCACACATTATGCCCATGTTACACTCATGTTGCTTGTGTTACTTTGATCGGCTGGTGATAATGCGCACAGCGAGGAAGGCCTGTGAAGCAAGCTGCCAGGGGAAGTGCTAATTTAATCTCCCTAAAGTGCCATGTTCATGCATTGGGAATGTATGCAAGTGGGGAGGTAATGTTATTTTTGGATTGATGCTAATGGACCGGGCAGGAATTAAGAACCTGAAGTGTAATAACAATAAGACTTCAGGGTCTGATTCCAAGTGGCCATGTGAGAATCAGCTTTGATTTTGGTGTGCATGTGTGTATATACAGATATAAATGTGCATGTTTGTGCATATTCCCAGGTGCATAAGTATGTGTGTTTATACATGCATACATACATACCGTATGTGTTTTTGCTTGCATGCATCTGTGTGGATGTGTGTGTGAGGGTGGATGTGGGTGCGTGTGTGTGTGTGTGTGTGTGTGTGTGTGTGTGTGTGTGTGTGTGTGTGTGTGTGTGTGTGTGTGTGTGGATTTTGTGTGCGTGAATTGTTTTTGTTACCGTCTCCCTTTTGACTCTCCCCCATCACGTCCTCACAGGTCTCAAACATCACTCTCACTATTCTTTCCCATCCTTCTCTCAGACTCTTCTCCAGTATGGGTCCCCTGACCAGTGCTTCCACCGCGGCTGCTCTTCTGCGCCAGCCGGCCCCCCCAGTGGAGGGCCAGGTCCAGCCCCCCGCCCTGCCGGACCCGTCCTCCACGGCTGCCGACCGCCGCGCCTCAAGCATTGCAGCGCTGCGGCTCAAAGCAAAAGAACACTCGGCTCAGCTGACCCAGCTCAACGTCCTGCCCTCCTCAGGGACCGGCAAAGAAGTGTGCTGAGCCCCCTCCCCCACCTTTCAACAAAGAGCACGACCAAATTCAAAAAGAACACTGATACCTGGAGAACGGAATCACACCAAACCTCACTCCTTACCATCCCCCGACCCTATGAACTGACCAACAGACTCTGACTGCCCTGTTCCCTCCACCCACACAACTGTGGTTCCAGTCTATGGAGACAGGCCCTCCAAGCTGACAAACAGAACAATAGGTGCCAGTGTGTGGAAGGGATCTGAGACCGGAAGTTCAACCCCCAAACCACCATAAGATTAACTGGGAAGGGCGTTTACTCTGATGAACCAATCTTACAGGCATCAAGCCATTCTACACATCCACTTACCATGAGTCCACATGGCAAAAAACAAAAACTATTTTGTCAGCAAGAAAAGAATGTGTTTAACAAGTGCTTATGTTTCTGGTCTCTTCCTGTTCACGGGTGCTTTCTAGTACTAGCCTACTGTATATCAAAATGTTTGAATCATTCTTGGGTCAGGCCCAGATAGTAATAAAGACTACAGTGCACAGTGATAATCAGGACTATATATGCATGCGCGCGCGCGCGCACGCGCACACACACACACACACACACACACACACCCATCTACATGTGTGTGAGTGGGACTCATATGTACATGCATGTAGGAGCAGTGATCGACTCCTGACAATTGCATGTTGAAAGTTTGGTGCGCTGAGAGACGCCGTTGCTGAGCCTGAAGATGAACCAAGGTCGCTATGCCAAAGGGAAGCTATACTGCCACGCGCTGACTCTGTTAGTCACGGAACTGTGAGGAGTACTTCTGTATATAATGGTGTTAAATAAAAAAAGAAGAAAAGAAGAAAAGAAGAAAAAATGCAAAAGCCTTGTATATTTAGAAATGTTTAAATAAGTTGCACTTGATGTAGTATTGTGTTAATGATGTTATCCCGTAGACTTTCCGTGTGTTCATGAAATATTAGGTCCTTAGAATATAATTTATGTCCACCCTGTATTTATGAGCCAATGGAGGTTTTCGAAACCGCAAGAGGTGAAGGATATTTTTTTTGTAATGTGTTTGTACTTTTCATGGTCTAGTTGGAGACCGAAAAGCGACATACTAAAATAAATAAACAGTGAACAAGATACTTCTTTTTAGCCTCGTGCAAAAATAATTCATCGCGGAGAATCCTGCATTGTAGTTTTTGTTTTGTAATGCACTGCATTGTAGCCTAATCTTTTAACTGTAACCTTTCAGAATTATCTTAAAATTAATTTATTTGCGCATTTGATTTTTTATTATAAGAAACAGAATGCTATTGAAACAAAAGCCTACCTAAAAAGAGGACCTTGAAACAACATTCCGAAATAAGATGAAATCGAGCGTTAGATTTAAAACCTATTTCTTTCAACCTTATTTAAAGATTTTTTCTGTAAAAGATTGACTATGAATTAGGCCTATTTTTCCCGAGGTTGAACGGTAGGCTAGTGCAAAAGAAAGACGCAAGCATTAATTTTTTTGGTAACTGTTTAAATTTTTTTCTCATTTGTTATTTCGACGTCTTGTTTTCAAAAGCGGTAGCAATAAGTAGGCTATAAAAAAATAAAGTAGAAATAAAATTTAAAAAACGATATATTAGTCTACTAGGTGATTGTAAACTACGAATAAATCATATCATTAATTTTTATGTTATTTGTAAATATATACAAGGAAGATTAAAACTGGTATTATACTTTCTCAGCTATCAAAACTGAACAATTGTCTAATTGCTTCTTCTGGAGAAATAATATGCAGCAATGACCACCGAAGAGCGCGAAAGCGAGTTGGCTATGTCATATGGTTAAGTGACATTGCAAATATTTACACAGCGCCTCCCCAAAGACACATTAGCTTATTTGCTGATTGCCGTATAGACGTCATAAAAAGCGTGCGAATTGGGCTTGATATGACAAGCTTGTGATTATTGCAGCTACCTCTTGACAGCAGAGGGACGGATTTCCTCTAGATTCCTCTGAAAAGGAACCCGTCTCCAGAAGTGCGCGAGAATCTATTAAATGACGTAATTCGGTCAGACCGAACTTTTTAAATTTTAGTTTATTTTTTTTACAAAAGGTATTGGTGGGCGGAGATAACGGTTTGCTCACAACTCTGTTACATATGGATGAAATCGTTGCGCCAATAGATCTCCTTTAGTCATATTATACGGTTTTAATGACTGGAAATGGCTGGGTTCTGTGCGTTAGGCTACATACAGCGAAAGTGGAGAAAAATGAGTGCCAAATGATTTAGTAGGCCACTACAGCCTATAACCTAAGTCAAAATACCCTAGGCTACATGAACTGGCTTTGTAAGAAACCCCAAATTGTTTTTTCTTGGAATTCAAATTGCATTGAATCTCCTTGGATACAGAGTGCCCAGTCAAAAATTGGTTCTAGGAAGCTTCATTATTACTTGTTTGCTAAATCACCACTTCAGCACAGTTTTGTAGATACAGACCATTTTCTATGGGGTGGGGTTGCTGCTATTAGACGAGGTCTACAGCTTGGAGGAGGAATAGGCCTAGCTGAAGTTATCCCTTCAGGATGCGCACGTTTATGTTTATATTTATATATATACATATATATATATATATATATGATAATTGTTCTTGTTGTTGCTCTTCTATATATATAAACGAATGGTCTACTAATGCATTTAAGCAGGGGCAAATTAAGTATACATATTAATTATATTAAGTATTAATTATAAAAGTCTTTACAAATAATAATAGAAAAGTGGAGAAATGCAACCCACATATGAGCGAGTCTGTAATGAACAGTGAATATTTGTTATTTTGGTGTTCGGGTAGCCTACAGCCTATATCTGCCTGGGGGGGGGGGGGGGGGGGGGGGGGGGGGTTGGTTTTAACATCTGAGAAGCAACTCTATTCTCATTAATGGAGTAACAACTAGTTTGTCCGAGTCCTTTTCTGTCGAGTTCTGCGATTTAATTCCCAAATCCTCCCCGCTGGATCTCACACGAGAGGCACCGCCATTACTGCAATCAATGCACTTCTTTGAGCGGAGTCATTTTTTCCCCATTTGACCCATCCATGGTGCTGAACCAAATCGCGTGAAATTACCTCTCGGATTAATTTCCCTCTTTATTGCCTGCCCCACTGAAAAGCTTTCACGTTCCTTGTTTTACACTCGCTAATCCTATCTCATTTTGATGCTGCAAACAAGCGGGATCTTAGAAAAGCGAAATAAAGCGGAATGGAGGGGGTGGGGTGGGTGCTGTGGGGTCTCCATCTGGATCTGTTCTAATTCTGCACTTGATATTCTCCATAAATCTTGCGCGCTAAGGACCCCCTGACTCCATCAAGTGCATATCAAACATTTGACATGTCACGCGCATGACAAACTCAGTCTGTCTTTTCAAAGGAGCGTTAAGCAAAGAACCAATTTTCTCTCTAGCAAACCTCCCTCCTCCGCTGAATGGAGAGAGCTTTTCCCCCCTTATTCTTCTACGGAGACCACTGGAGCGTGTTTAGGGGGGTTTTATGAGACTTTCCAGAATGGCTTAATCTTATTGTGAACATTATTAATGAATAGCAACCCAATTTGCTCCCAATATCAAGGAATGCATGTTACAATTCGAGGAGTGGCTGACCCGCGCTCCACAGAAGGCCTGTCAAACTTTTCCCCCTTCAAAGTGGGCGCTGGTGAACTAAGAGCCTGTCGACTCGCCGTTTATGTATTCATTGGGCCTGCGTTTGCGGTAATCTTGTATGATGTAGCTAACAACCATGTAATGAAACTAATTTAGGGAATAGCCTATAAATAGGCCTAACATGCTACATATAGCCTACTGTACAGGTATACAGAATAGGCATATATCAACGTAAACGGTAGTCTATTAAAAAATGCACATTGAACATAACCGATTATTAACCAAAATAAGCGGTAAGATTTAGTCTTTAAATAACCTAGTAGCCTATTGAAATCATAATCAAAAAGTGCACCCAAATAGGCCTAAACTATAAACTGACTAAACGACAATTAACAACATCTAACATCTAAACAATCTTCATTTATAACCCGGAATTCAAAACCACACCTATTTTCCATGGGGATTTTTTTTTCGCACCCAGTTGCGATCTGATTGCGGCCGATTTTAGATTCATGAGGCTTTGTGCTTCCCATTATGGGTAGGCAATCTCAAATCGTTTCTTAATTCTATCCAGACGCGGTTTTTGCAGCAGTTCTGACACAGCCCTCATAAACCAGTAATCCGCTGGAAGGAGCCTCTCGCTCCCCTTGGAGACACGGAGGACGAACCCCCGGTGAAAAGGGTGAATGGCAGTCTGCTCGCACTTTCTCTTCTCGTTTTTTGGCTTCCCTTAATTCCTCCGGTTCTTTTGCTCTCATCCAATTAGTTCAGTGTATTAAGCGGTTTATCATCTCATAGCCGACCATTCAGAAAAACAAGGGGGACACTCTGTAATAGGGCCGGCTCTCCTTTGACACCTAGGGGTACTTACATCTTCCACTATGATACGAATAATGGGGAGAGAATAGGCCGCTAATTCTCTCATCAAAGAATGCCTTGTCCGCTGCTTTGCTCAACACCACCATTCTCGTTGTAAAGAAAGGCAATAAAGCTTAGCATAACAAAACGATTCCTACTTATTAGCTTAGTGGTTAAATTAATGCAAAACCCCCTTTGCCATTGAACATCGCGGTTTGAAAACAGCCTCCGTCGGTGCGCTAATGCTGCCAGGACTCAAAGGAATTCCAGGCTGAAACTACGAATCCGAATTGATGACTTAATCTTGTAAATTGCAATAAAAGGCAATCTCCGAGAATTGCAGCCGTTAAGTATTTTACCCACCCCATAGCTGATGTGATTTTATAAATATATAAATATATAATGGATATATACACACATGCAGTCACAATTTAGGGCATATCAAGACTCGCTCTTAAGTGTCAGCCATTAGCCGCCGCAATACAAAGTGATTTGTAGCGCAGCATTTATGGAAATAGGAATTTGCGAGGACGAAATGGTATGAAATGAGCACTTGAACATTATCATAAATCGGTGTCGCAAGCGAGGAAGGAGAACACGTAGTTTGGTTGTTGTATGAGGGCACATCTCAAACCATCCTTCAAAAATAAGTCTTTTTAAAAATCTAGATCAAAGACAACCAGCTTCTAGCGTGCAACGAAAATGAGTTTAGTGAAGAGCTGACTTTATAGCGTTAATAGCGTATCCTTAATAGCGTAGGCTATATAAACCCCCCGTCCAATGGCAGAATAAGGTTCCAGGATCCTCATAACGACTGAAGCCACCTTGTTTTCAAACACTAACCAGATTTAACCAGTTTCCAGTGGTTTCAGTTTAACCACCAAGAATACAACTTCTACATTTCCTCTTCCTCCTCCTCCTGACGCAAAGGTAGCCTATGCTCACAGACCTCCAACCTATAGTATAAGTCAGAAAACTCACATCGGCTGTACTCTCATAGGCTCTGTTCAACTACGCAATGACCATAGTCACCAGTGGTAAACAATAGTCCAGAGGTGCTAATCATATTCAAGAAAGGCAGGTTTTTCTTCAATTCCAGCACTGAAACACTTGAACCAACAAATCAAGGTTTTGATTAGTTGAATCTGGAGGGCATTTTCCTGGCATGGTTTGGGTCCACTTGTCCCCTTAGAGGGAAGTGTCACTGCAAATCAATACAAAGTTATTCTGAGTGATCAGCTTTATCCTATGAGGAAACATTTCTATCCTGATGGGAGTGGTTCTCTTCCAGGATGACAATGCCCCCATCCACAGGGCACGAGGGGTCTCTGAATGGTTTGATGATGAAAATTATGTGAATCATATGCTATGGCCTTCAGTCACCAGATCTCAACCCAATTGAACACCTATGGGAGATTTTGGCCTGATGTGTTAAGACCGCACTCTCCACCACCACCACCACCATCATCATCAAAACACCAAATCAGGGAATATCTTTTGGAAGAACGGTGTTCCATCCCTCCAGTATGTTCCAGAAACTAGTATCTATGCTAGACTAGAGGTAGAATCTATGCCAAGGCGCATTGAAGCTGTTCTGGTGGCTTGTGGAGGCCCAACACCTTACTAAGACACTTTGGGCTTGATTTACCAAGACCTTTAGCATGTGCAAACCGTTTTAGCACATGCAAAACCAACAACATGACCCATGATTGATCATATTTCTTTTGCAACAATCATTGGTTGTGTTATTAGTTTTGCGTGTGCTAAAAGGTTTTAGTAAATCAGGCCCTTTTATGTTGGCTTTTCCTTTGTCACCTGTGTGTGTGTGTGTGTATGTATATATATATATATATATATATATATACAGTTGAAGTCGGAAGTTTACATACACTTAGGTTGAAGTCAATAAAACTCATTTTTAACCACTCCACAGATTTCATGTTAGCAAACAATAGTGTTGGCAAGTCAGTTAGAACATCTACTTTGTGCATGACACAAGTAATTTTTCCAACAATTGTTTACAGATTATTTCACTTTTACTATATCACAATTCCAGTGGGTCCGAAGTTTACATACACCAAGTTGACTGTGCCTTTAAATTTTTAATATTTGGTCGCATATCCTTTGCATGCCATGACTTCCTGATGTCTGTGACCCAACAACATCAAAAGACTCTTGATATCTTATTTTCTGGTAATCTTACAAGCGATACTATAATGTCTCTGCATTTGAATGGATCTGTATGGGAATTGGGGGGGTGGGACTAGATTTAGCTGTATATTACACTGGAACAGTATGGAACACATGGTTGGCTAAATGGCTGTAAGTCATCAAGGTTCTGACTTATCAAACAAGCCTTAAATCATCACTCTGCTGCCAGAAATACAGTAGATATGGATGTATAACTTGAAGGGTTTCTTCTCCTGACTTATTTTTCAATAGAGTTCAATAGGAAAATTTGTCAGGAGAAACAACCCTTAAAGGGTTGTTTCTTGTAGCAGAGTGATGGTTTGAGGCTCGTTTGATACCTCAGACCCTTGATGACTTACAGCTCTTTTACCAATCATGTATTCCATACTGTTCCAGCATAATTTACAGCTAAATCTAGTCCCACCCCCCAATTCCCATAGAGATCCATTCAAATGCAGAGACGTTATAGTATCGCTTGTAAGAGTACCAGAAAATAAGATATCAAGAGTCTTTTGATGTTGTTCGGTCACAGACATCAGAAAGTCATGGCATGCAAAGAATATGCGACCAAATATAAAAGATTTAAAGGCACAGTCAACTTAGTGTATGTAAACTTCTGACCCACTGGAATTGTGATATAGTGAATTAAAAGTGAAATAATCTGTAAACAATTATTGAAAAATTACTTGTGTCATTCACAAAGCAGATGTCCTAACTGACTTGCCAACACTATAGTTTGCTAACATGAAATCTGTGGAGTGGTTAAAAATTAGTTCAACCTACAGTGGTGTTAAAAAAAATAGCAGTACAACATCAGTAACCTGATGAACCACTGTTATTAGTAGTAGTGATATTTCTGCATGGCAAATAATTTACTTGTAGATGTAGTAGTGTAATAGAAAAACAACAGACCCAACTGTCATGACATGCACACTGCTTGTTCCGAGTAATTGACTCATTCATTGAAAGGAGCGTGTTCAAAATAATAGCAGTGTGGAGTTTAATTAGAGAATTAATTCATTCTGTGAAAAAAAACAGGTCAAACAGGTATTCCACAGGTAAACAGGTGATGCCATCACGATTCTGTATAAAAGGATATCAAAAGGCTCCTGATATCTTATTTCCAGGTACTCTTATAATATAACCTCTCTGCATTTGAATGGATCTCTATGGGAATTGGGGGGTGGGACTAGATTAAGCTGTAAATTACACGGGAATAGTATGGAACCCATGGTTGGCTAAATGGCTGTAAGTCAACAAGGGTCTGAGGTATCAAACGAGCCACAAACCATCACTCTGCTGCCAGATATGCAGTAGATATGGATGGATCACTTGAAGGGTTGTTTCTCCTGACAAATTTTCCTATTGAACTCTATGGAAAAATAAGTCAGGAGAAGAAACCCTTCAAGTTATACATCCATACCTACTGTATTTCTGGCAGCACAGTGATGGTTTAAGGCTTGTTTGATACCTCAGACCCTTGTTGACTTACAGCCATTTAGCCAACCATGTGTTCCATACTATTCCCGTGTAATTTACAACTTAATCTAGTCCCACCCCCCAATTCCCATAGAGATCCATTCAAATGCAGAGAGGTTATAGTATTGCTTCTAAGAGTACCTGGAAATAAGATATCAGGAGTCTTTTGATATCCTTTTATACAGAATCATGATGGCATCACTGGTTTACCTGTGGAATACCTGTTTGACCTGTTTTTTTTCACAGAATTAATGAATTCTCTAATTAAACTCCACTGCTATTATTTTGAACACGCCCCTTTCAATGAATGAGTCAATTACTCAGAACAAGCAGCGTGCATGTCATGACATTTGGGTCTGTTGTTTTTCTATTACACTAGGCGACTACATCTACAAGTAAATTATTTGCCATGCAGAAATATCACTACTACTAATAACAGTGGTTCATCAGGTTACTGATGTTGTACTGCTATTTTTTTGAACACCACTGTAAGTGTATGTAAACTTCCGACTTCAACTGTATATACATATATATACTGCGACAATTCCAGTATTGACAAAAGGTTGCTGACCTTCATAATTCAGGCAATGGCTATAAAAAAACCTGAAAATACCAATCTCCACAATGAGGGAAATAAGAAATTCAAACCAACTGGAATGATGAACCTGCCTGGAAGAGAACGCAAGAGTAGTTTTCCACCACGCAGCGAGGATGGTTTTGAGGAAAAAAATTCTCCAAGGATCACAGTTGAAAAACTTCAGAAGTTGGTTGCATCTTGGAGTTATAAGTCTCCAAAATTACAATTAGACAACACCTCTATGCCAACAAGCTATTTGGAAGGCTTGCCAGAAGAAAGTCTCTACTGTCATCAAAGACATTTAGCAAGCTCCAGCAAGTGCTTGGAGCTTGCTAAATGTCTTTTTTTGGTCAGATGAGACAAAAAGAGCTTTTTAGCCACAAACACAAAGGTTGGTTTGGTTTAAAAAGGGCAAACAAAGCTAATACTCACTGTGATGTATGGTGGTGAATATGTTGTGGGGCTGTTTTACTTTCAAAGGCCCTGTAAACCTTGTTAGGACACACAGCATCATGGACTTGAAGAACCAGGAGATTTTAGACCAAAATTGGGATGCTTCTGCCAGGAGGTAAAAACTAGATGGTGGTTGGAACTTCCAACAGGACCATGTTCCAAAACATTCTTCCAAATCCAGAAAAATGGCTAACTGCAGAATCAAGTTTTTGTAATGAATGTCCCAGTCCTCTGACCTAATACCCATTGAAAACCTGTGGGATGAACTGAAGAGGACAGTCCACAAGTAAGGAACTGGCCTTGTAACCTAAAGGTTGCAGGTTCAATTCCCAGGTACGACACTGCCGTTGTACCCTTGAGCAAGGTACTTAACCTGAATCGATTCAGTATATATTCAACCTTTTATCATATGTAAAAAATGATAAAAAGTTGTGTAAGTCGCTCTGGATAAGAGCGTCTGCTAAATGCCTGTAATGTAATGTAAAGAGATAGACCAATCAATAATGAGATTGAACTTGCATGTTCACTAGCTGGACATTTCACCAACAATGGCGGAGAAACAACCTGTTATACCAGCGCTATTTCACGCAAAGAAAAAGAAAAGGGATTTGGATAAAGCTTGCTCGAAAACTAGAGTAAACATAGTTGCTCATTTTAGAAGGTGTCGAGATGTTCAGGAGTGGATTGGTTTAAATACAGACGTGGAGCTCCCATTATTTCTACTGGACAGGTAGGTCAAAAGTTTCACACTAACACTAACTACTACTAATTTACCAGTGGATATTTTGCATGCCAGCCAATTATAATTACCTATAATGAATAGTAGCTAGGTTGCTATTATACTTAACGTTATTTCGTTCAGTGGCTAGTTTTTATAAGAAGGAAATGTTTTCTAAAGTTATCCGTCGTAGCCTATAGATCGCGTTAGCTAGAACCGGCTACTCGGCTATAGCCATGCATGCCAGTTGTAGCCAGATAATGCCTGGTTCAGACTAACGCTACAAACTCAGTGTGATGCAACAACAGAAAAGATTCCGTTGTTTTACCTGGACTCTTGTCGCAGATATTCTTCGGGTCATTGTCATGTTGGAAGGTAAACCTTCGCCCCAGTCTGAGGTCCAGAGCGCTCTGGAGCAGGTTTTCTTCCAAGGATCTCGGTGTACTTAGCTGCATTCATCTTTCCCTCTATCAGGGACTAGTCGCCCCGTTCCCGCTGCTGAAAAACATCCCCACATTATGATGCTGCCACCGCCACCGCTTCACTGTAGGGATGGTATTAGCCAGGTAATGAGCGGTGCCTGGTTTCCTCCAGACGTGACGCTTGGTATTCAGGCCAAAAAGTTCCATTTTGGTTTCATCAGACCAGAGAATCTTGATTCTCATGGTTTGAGAGTCCTCTAGGTGCCTTTTTGGCAAACTCCAAGCGGGCTGTGATGTGCCTTTTACTAAGGAGGGGCTTCCGTCTGGCCACTACCATAAAGGCCTGATTGGTGGAGTGCTGCCTGGATTGTTGATCTTCTGAAAGGTTCTCCCATCTCCACAAGGATACGCTGGAGCTCTGTCAGAGTGACCCTCAGGTTCCTGCTCACCTCCCTGGCCAAGGCCCGTCTTCCCCGATTGCTCAGTTTGGCCGGGCGGATTCTTGGTGGTTCCAAACTTCTTCCATTTACGAATGATGGGGGCCACTGTGCTCTTTGGGACCTGTAAAGCTGCAGAGATTTTTCCGTACCCTTCTCCAGATCTATGCCTTGACACAATCCTGTTTCTGAGGTCTGCAGATAATTCCTTTGACCCCATGGCTTGGAGTTTGCTCTGACATGCACTGTCAACTGTGGGACCTTATGTAGGCAGGTGTTTGGCAATCCCCAATCATGTTCAATCAATTGAATTTATCACAGGTGGACTCCAATTAAGTTGTAGAAACATCTCAAGCAGTATCAGTGGAAACAAAATGCACCTCAGCTCACTTTTGGGTGTCATATCAAAGGGTGTGCACACTTGTGTACATATGATATTTTACATTCAGATTTTTAATAAATTAGCACAGATGTCTAAAAACCTCTTTTCACTTTGTCATTATGGGCTATTTTGAGTAGAATTCTGAGACAAAAAATGAACTCAATCTATTGTAGAATATGTCTGTAACATAATAAAACGTGGAGAAGGTGAAAGGGGTGTGCAGACTTTCCGGCTTGACTGTATATCACATGTAGCAAAAAATACCAAAAAACGGCCTGTCATTCAAGACTTTATTTGAATTTCAGTATCAAATGCTTTACAAATTTTATCAAAACACTATTACTTGCAAACCATAAAAGCACAATTCTTGGACTACACATAAAGCTTGTGGCATAGATAAAAGCCAAGCCGTATGCAGACACTACTGAACTCAATTTACACAGGAAGTGGAGATTAATACACCATTTAAAAATGAGGGATCCCCTCTGAAAAAAACCCTGAAACAACAACCAACAGAAGCCACACTCCAAACTCCGAACAAAACCTCACGTTACCCCCACTCTGAACGCACGGCCTGAACGGTGGCTGCTGTTTGACATGCTTAGTTAATTGCTGTCTTGTTGAGGTTATAGAGGAGCTAACAGAAGTCATTACGGAGTGCAGAGCCTATCAGAGTCCCGATTCACCTACAGCTCTGTGCCATTTAGCCGTAATTGTGACCCCCCCCCCCCCCCCACCACCACCCACCAACCCACCCATCAGACTTCATATTGGCCACCCCCTGAAAAAGACAATGCAGTGTCTGTGTTTGTGTGTACATGCCATGCCTGGGGGTTCGAGACTGCAGCCTGTTTTCTCAGCTTAAGAGGGCGTTTAGCCCCTCCCATGTCATGGAGCTATTTTACAACAAATTTGCCATCGATTAAGAAAGACAGGAATGAGAATGGATGTGTGAGAAGACTGCAAGCCTGACAGGTACTTAACCATGTCCAACATCGCAATCTCCGAGGTGTGATTTAAACCACGTGGTAGGGTGTGTTTGTGTGCGCGTGTGTGTGTGTGTGTGTGTGTGTGTGTGCGTGTGTGTGCGTGTGCGTGTGTGTGCGTGTGTGTGTGTGCGTGTGTGTGTGTAAAAAAAAAAAAAAATTTTAAAAGGAAAACTTGGTTTGGCCCCACCCCCACTCTGATTTTAACACACTGGTACTGTGGTCGAAGGCAGAGAACGACACTCCACTCCTGGTCAGTGTCCTTGATGGACAATGAGCCAATTGTTTGGCCAACCCTGGCATCGAGAGCTCTTTCAGGAAGGGCAGGGGGGTGGCAGGGCAGGAGCAGAACTACTTCAGTGAGGGTGAAGACCTGGAACAATTTGCTGAGATTGACCTCAGAGTAGCCACTGGTGGCCAGGGCATGGTCAGCAATGTCCTTCAGCTTGCGGTAGACTTCCTTCTCTGCCTTGAAGCTTTTAATCTGACCTGTAGGAGGAGAGAGAAAGAGCGAAAGAGAGAGAAAGGGTTGAGCGCAAGCGAGAGAGGTTAATTTACTTTTATTTACTACAAATTCTTCAGGAATGGGGGGTCATTCGGAACTCTAAAATGTCACTTTTAAAGTGTAGTCAAATTACACCAAATTGTATTTGAAGCCTTCATTGGAATGGTTACTTGCCTTATTTTTTAGAAAAAGCACTGACTTTATAACAATAAATAGTTTTTATGTTAATTCCCAAGTCAAATAAGCTGAAAGCGGGATCTAATAAACATTTTTTTTTCCATGTTGGTTTTCTGAAAGATGGAGCATAAGACGCATCATAATAATAACCTGCCTGTAGCAAATCCAAAAAAAGCTTGAGATGTCATAAGACAGGGCATCAGTGAGGGAACACTAATGGGGAGCAGCAGTTTGCAGGTGCACGGGCAGTTTTGACTACCCAGCTCAACCTAAAATTGATTCTCGCATCGTTAATAAATGCATCCGTCTTTACTACTTTACTTCATTCATTTTAGATGGACCCCACATTAAGTTAACTCGTTTAAAAAAAAAATGTTTTAACAAATGGAAACAGACTCCTTTCCATTTCTTGTTTATTCTTTTGTGTCAGTTATGATATTAAACAGAATCTATGTACTGTATAATAAGGAGCTTGAAATGATGTAATCGCTTATACTGCTTTTGGGTTCATACCCTGTTCAATTGTCCGGTCACTTCGTATCTGAGGTTCTACTGCAGGGGTAGGCAACCCTGGTCCAGGAGTGCCAGAGACGGTCCCCGGGTTTTGATCCATCCAAACCTATAGCTACATAACTGGATTACTTTGAATTAATCAGGTGTAATAAATGCAGTAACCATGTGCTGGAGGCACTCTGTTTTACCATTCATAATATTCAGGCTCAGACTTTTAATCATCCATCAAACGCGTGATCAAGCTCAGATGGAACAAAAACCAGAAACGTCACCGGCACTCCAGGACCAGAGTTGCCTACCCCTGTTCTACTGTATGGGAGGGGGAGCTTTAAAAGTTATTATTATTATTTTTTTTACATTTAATTCCGCTTTTTTCTTTCTTGATTTTGCCATTATGTCATAGTACATTTAGGTTTTGTGTTTTTATCATAATTACAATATATTTTCATTTTATTAAAAAAAAAGCAAAAAAAAAGCCCCAGAAACAATACAGAGTAATACATTTTTATTCAAATTGTGATGTCACAAGCTGGTGTCAGGAAGTTCGCATTCGCCGATCACAGGCTACAAACCTGTCTGGCTTAAAGGGTTAGTTCGGAATTTTGGACATAATGTCTCAATTACGACTTACCCATGATGTAGTTGATTGATGGAAACCATTTTCAGATAATTCCATGCTGTCCCTTCTTTTGGACATACACACATTGCTAATGCTAGCGCAACTCGTAGGAAAGTAGTAGCATCCACTACCAAACGCACTTAAACACTCCAAGGTGCACCCAAAGCAAATAAAATACGACGACAGTCTATCGGGGTTTATTTTCAGTGATTATACCATCATTTTTCAAGTCAAACTATCGTTGAATCCTTTACTTTGTGCTCACCTAAATTCTCAGTGGAAGTATGGCGGCGGAGCTAGCTGTAGATTAGCCAGGGTATCTGCCTGTAGGCTATCTGCTGTACTCCACATTTGCCGACACAATCCGTTTTGCCGTGAAGTTACATATTTGGTAGAGAACATGTCAGCTAAACACAAACATGCTACAGAATAACACAGCATATACAAGCAAGCACACTGGCTACCAATTTGCAGGAAAAGTTTGACCACTTCCATGACTTCCCAATCGTGGCAACTAGCTAGCTAGCTAGCTAGCTGAATAGATAGATCACCGCATGCAATCACTTATTAGTTACCTGCTCGTCAGTTGTTCTAGGTGCATGAAGAAAAACAGGTGATGGCACAGCAGTCTCCTTCAGTAGAGGGTGTCCCGCCCGTCCTTTTTTGATTTTCACATAGTCATCCTCCGTGAAATGGTCACTACAAACTTTTTAGAGTCTCAATTGGTGACATCAATGCGAGCAGCAAGAAGCCACAGCTGTTTTCTTTGTTGTTCTTCCACTGGAAATCGGTGAAAACTTTGTGGTTGCCCCATTATATATATAATACCATCTTACCTGAACGTTAGCTAACAATACTACGAGTCTGATTCTTTCACACCCGCGATATTGTTTTTGGCCGGCAGAGCTATAGGCTACTTTACGTTACCTATCTACTAAACTAACGCCGTACTTCCACTGAGAATTTAGGTGAGCAAAGTAAAGGGATTCAACGATAGTTTGACTTGAAAAATGATGGTATAATCACTGAAAATAACCCCGATAGACTGTCGTCGTATTTTATTTGCTTTGGGTGCACTGTGGAGTGTTTAAGTGCGTTTGGTAGTGGATGCTACTACTTTCCTACGAGTTGCGCTAGCATTAGCAATGTGTGTATGTCCAAAAGAAGGGACAGCATGGAATTATCTGAAAATGGTTTCCATCAATCAACTACATCATGGGTAAGTCGTAATTGAGACATTGTGTCCAAAATTCCGAACTAACCCTTTAATGAAAGCCTGAAGCCAATTTAAACCCAGGGTAACTCAGCTCAGTTATGACTGCACGGCTCACTGGGGCAAACACAGCACCTCTGCATGGGTGGGGGTATTACAGAGAAGGTGCAGCGGGGACAGTGTGCAAGCACAGGGCCCTCATTATGTTTACGCACTCAACAGACGGGATACTGACTTTCCCCACCAGGTCTGAGAGTGCAGAGGATTTGTATTGCTGCAGCAAGAGGACAGACAGCTGAGTGTGTGTGTGTGTGTGCGCATGCGTGTGTGTGTGTGTGTGTGTATGTATGTGTGTATGCAAGAAACAGAGTGAGAGAGGCAGAGTGAGAGATAGAGGTAAAGAGAGAAATAGGAGAGAATTTGGCCGTCCAGTGAAGAGCCAGTATCCACACTTCAACCAAGAGCAGATTGCGACTACAGCTTCCTCACGTGTGATACATATTTAAAGAAATTAGAGAACATATTTTTCCTCCAAAATTAGACACCTAAGCTTGCCACCCCTACCTGAAACTCCACACAATATTTAACTATCTGCCACAGCCAAGTGAGAGACATTACCATTACCAATAGAAATATTTATGTAGTAGTTGCTGCTTAAGTTTTGGTAGCATTATTCTTATCTTTGTTTTCTTTATACTGCTACACAATAAACACATTTTGGCAATATGCATTTTAAAGAAAGTATTTAAACTGAAATTGAAATGAGAGGGAAGTAGGGGGGATAGAGGATGAGAAATCGAGATAGCTGAAGAGAATGGGGGAGAGAGAGCTGGAGAGCAGAGGAGAGAAAGGGCGGGCCAGAAAATAAGAGGTAGGGGAATAAGAGAAGAGAAAGGGAGGGGTGAGAGAAAGTGGGAGAGTGGGAAGAGGGAGGTAAGAAGAGGGACGACTGAGCAGCAAGTTACCCAAAGCTTATCTGGCAAAGTTAATGAGCAGGAATGTGGGGACTGTGTGAAAGAGCTGGGGTCAGGTGGTCTCTGCAGGCGGCTGACCGTCAGGGAACCCACTGGTCATCCCGCGATTTGCAGCTGTGGTCCAGTATTGACCATGGCTGCGCTCCATTTCAAAACCACACCCACCATTTCTCTGGCGTGATTGGACCGGACCACCTGCTCCGAGCCCTGCGGGAGGGGGGGTAGGGTGTCGACTTGACGCTTTTCAGGCTGGGTGGCCCACTTTCAGCGGAGGGCGGCGACAGAGAGCACACACAGGAAATGACATCACCGACATAACTGTTGGCATGTGCTGGGCAGCAGGCTGCCTGGTGCGGGATGGTTCACAGGCGTGATACCTCCTCCTAGCAGACAGGGTGGCGGTAGAATAATGCTGCACATCTCTTTCAGTGACTAGACCAAATGAAAAAACCTCCACAAGGCCCTTTCTCTCCACTCAGTCCTCTCCATCTTCTCATCCTCTCCTCTTCACTCCCTGCCTCGCAGCTCTCATCTCTTCTTGCGGTTCACCCTGGCTGTGTTGTATAAATACAGTGATTCTGGCAGTGTGGGAGGACAGAGGTTAAATATTCAAGCTCTAGCACAAAGTGCCCAGTGCAGTCCAGCCTGGCCCTGACCAACAGCCCTCACAAACCCATCACTGCAAACGGTTTACTTCAGCGGGGAGAGAGGAAGAGGGGAGAGAAGGAGAGAAAAGAAAAAGAATGGGAGAGGGCGAGCGAGGGAGTGATAGACGGAATAGGGCAGGAGAGAGGGAAGATGGCGAATGATCCGCCAAAAGCAATCATGTCATCATTTCTGAAAGATAGAATAAAATAATTCTTTTCTCTCTTTTTTAGCGGCGTGTGGAGTGGATTGGGGGAAAAAAAGGGATTTAACAGCCAAGGAGCTCGTCAGAGGCATCTCCTCTCCTGCGCCAAATCTCCCGTGCACAGCGGGGAGACGTAGTTCAAAATAAATAGCGTTTCTTAAAGTGAGGGAGCGGCGAGAGAGAAATAGAAAGGAAGGAGAGAGGGAGAGACAAAAAAGAAAGGGAAAGAACAGAGATACATGCGCGTGCACACACTCACACTCACAAGCAAGCACGCACACACTCACACACACACTAAGCTGGCTTGTGACAGCCGAGGATGAGGCAGGTCGAGGGAGTATCTCAGGCTCTCTGTGCTCTAACAAGGTGTAAATACAATAACAAGCGTGTAATTAAGTGAGCCTGATGCAGTTAACAGAGATAATACATTTCAGTTTTGTGGCTTATGAATATTCTATTAGATGTTATCAGGCAGCTGGAATAGCTGTTAATTTAATCATCACTCTGAGTAGAGAAATGTTCTTTGTGCGAGTATAATTGCAGAGAATGAATAATTGATTTGACAATTGTACCAGCGGATTTCCACCAGCTCAGGGCTGTGGGTGGGGTGTGTGGGGGGGCCCCTCCATCGTGAAGAGGTGACAGAGAAGCCTGCCTGAATTATCAGAAAACGGATAAAGGACCATTTTTATTTTATCAATGCAGCAAAATTACATTACAGTGTGCACATAATCATACTGCCCACACTCACAGAGAGAGAGAGACGGGGAGAGGGAGGGAGGAGAGGGAACAGAAAAGGGGAAATGAATTGCTCTTCATAAGGAGAATGAAATCAGAGTTCAAACTGATTTGGAAGTCATTGATATTGTATATTTAATTTAGGGAAAAAAATGTTTTATGATGAAAAATCGCACGCTGAGTTTGAAATTGCTTCCACATTTAACTGGGTAGCGGGGCAATCAGGCAGAGAGGATAGAGGTCCATATGGAGATCAGCTTGCAGGTTCTGTCCCCTGCATATAAATCACTCCGTCTTCCCCATTACACAGGTGTACATCTGCCAACATGCACCCAACACCAGCTTTTCTTACGAGATGGTGTTATTACTTGAAGGCGAGTGTGTGGGGTGTTCTACTGAGACGCGAGCCAACTCAAAGGTCTTACAAATAATTCAGGAGTGAAAAAACAGGCACGGGTTTTGTATTGTGTGTGTGTGAGAGAGAATGGAGCGGGTTCTGTAACATGCATGTTTGTTGGGCTCATATGGTGAATAGGTGGGAAGATTTAGAAGAAATATCTTTGAAAATATCACACGCGCACGTACACACAAAATGGGGATCAAAGAGATTCTAAGTAGCGTTATTGCATTCCAGATTTGAGGGGGAGAGATGGAGGAAAGGAGATGAAGGGAAAGAGAAAAGGAAGAAAGATAAGGAGACAGAAAGGCTGTTTTAACCCTGTGTGGCCTGCAGATTTCTCCTCTATGCTGAGAGGCGTTACCACGGCTGAAAAGATGCAATTTTCATCAGAATGCCCCTCTGACTGCGAGTGGCAGAATCAAATAATTGAGAGGAAAAATACTGCAAATGGACGAAAGCGGTGGCACCAAGACACTGGTAATTTCACCGGGGGCAGGCAGGAGAGACATGAGGCTTCTATCCCTGCACTCTTTCTTGCTCCACAGCACCCCCGCTGGCCAAAGCCGGTCAATGTGGCCCGCTGACCTCCGAGCTGACTGGCCTCTTTAACGCTTCTCTGTACTTAACTTGCCAACCACTGGTCACATTTATATTAGTTTTTAAATTTAAAAAAAATTTTTTTGTAACTTAAAACATTGTTCACACACCTATCCACCCCCACTATGCACACAAAATCAAGCACTCCCTAACCTTCACCCTCTCTCCCGCACCCCCCAAAAAGACGTCCTCTTGCGGCCCGTCTGGGTGCGCTGCTCTGGGCTGCAGTTATCTAAAACGGCACAATAACAGCATCAGAAGCAGAATGGGGGGGAAGATTGGCTTTCTATTGTGCCGCCAGGCTGGCATAATGCCCACTTTAAAAGCAATTCCTCGCTCATCAGAGACAGACAGAAAAACCTGCCAGATACGACACTAAACGCCTCGGGGGGGGGGGGGGGGGGGGGGGGTGTAGGGGTGGGGGGATTCAGGAGAATTATAGGGGTAGAATCAAAGTTTGGCCCTGGAGTCTCTCTCCCTCTCTCTCTCTCCCTCTCTCTCTCTCCCTCTCTCTCTCCCTCTCTCTCTCTCTCCCTCTCTCTCTCTCCCTCTCTCTCTCTCCCTCTCTCTCTCTCTCCCTCTCTCTCTCCCTCTCTCTCTCTCTCCCTCTCTCTCTCCCTCTCTCTCTCCATGACACTTCGTTTGTGTGCATTCCTGTTCTTTAAACTTGTGGGTGTAAGCTGCCCCCCAGCCAGATGCCGGGGGACAGTGGGACAAAACCACCAGCCGTGTACAGGACAGACAGACATAGAGATGGAATAGACAGGAAGAGATGAATGAAGAAAAAACACTGGGACTGAAGGAACAAAAATAAGATGGAGGGATGAGGAAAATGTAAAAATTTACAGACTCAACACACCCTAAAACTGAGACCCAACACAGTCCTCTAGCAGACACCAACACAGTGCTAAAACAGATCCTACATAGCCCCAACACAAATGCTTCAGTATCCTTACTCACACCAACAATACAGTCCCCCTTAATCCTACTTCATTCATAATAACAATAATAATAATGATGCTGCCGCTGATACAAACATAATCTACAGTCCATTTCTCTCTTACAGGCACAGAACAAAAAGCCAACAGACACACACACACACACACACACCAAACACACACACACACACACACACACACACACACACAAAGAAATATATAATAAAAATTAAAATAATAGTGTGTCATGAGTCTGGAGAATGAAAAGTACAGAGACAAAGACAATTTGACAAAGACAATTACTTCTAATGAAAAATAGTCTGGAGAGCACCGTGAAGTGGTCAGAGTGGTCATTGAGGAGCAGTATTAGCAGTCAGTGTGGAACAATATTGACCAGTATTCAGTGAGGAGCGGTATTAGCAGTAGGTGAGGAACAATATTAAGCAGTTTTCAGTGAGGAGCAGTATTAGCAGACAGTGAGGAACAATATTGAGCAGTATTCAGTGAGGAGCTGTATTAGCAGTCAGTGATGAACAATATTGAGCAGTATTCAGTGAGGAGCTGTATTAGCAGTCAGTGAGGAACAATATTGAGCAGTATAAAAGTGAGGAGCAGTATTAGCAGTCAGTGAGGAACAATATTGAGCAGTATTCAGTGAGGAGCAGTATTAGCAGTCAGTAAGGAACAATATTGAGCAGTATTCAGTGAGGAGCAGTGTTGAGCAGCAGTAAGGGGGATGCAGTGCTGAATAGCAGTTGTTCAGCAGATACAGTCAGTGGTCAAGGGTTGAGGTAGCAGCGGATAGTGGCGTTCAGTAGCATTAAGTGCAGAGATAGCCCGCGGATAAGTGTTTGAATAGCAGCAGATAGCAGTGTTGAGTAGCAGTAACTGCAGAGATACAGTCAGTGGATAAGTATTGAGTAGCAGCAGATAGCAGTGATGAGTAGCAGTAACTGCAGAGGTACAGTCAGTAGATTGCAGTTGCAAGTAGCAGCAGATTGCAGTGAGCGGTCCTCTCTCTGTGGAAATGTGGAATGACAAAGAGCAATGGCGAGTCGTGTAAAGAAGCCAATGATAAGTATTGTGGAGCAACAAAAAGCAGTGTGAAGCAAGTGGAAAGGGAAGTGAGTGGGTCGTGTGTGTTTGTGTGTGCGTGTGGAGGAGGGGTTGGAGGTTAGATAAACCCCCAGCAGCCCAGAGAATGTGTGGCCCTGCTCTGTAATTTGAGCCCCTAAAAGCTGGCAATGAGGAGCTGGGCCCCGGTGTGGGGCTTGGTCCAGCCTCATGTCTAATACAGTAATGTTTGGTATTACAGCCTTCAGCCCTGGTAAATGACAGGGTATGTATGGGGGTATGGGGAGGGGTATGTACGTGAGTGTTTGTTGGGGGCGGGGTATGTACGTGAGTGTTTGTTGGGGGCAGGGGCGAAGGAGGTGTACCGGATTAGGACAGGACTATGTCCTCGGACTGCATGGTCGGGTAATCCAGGCACACAGACAGACACACAAAACAACAGAGTGAATAATGTGCGTGTGATAAATCTGGGGACTGTAATGTACTATTTGATAAAGACAATTACTTGTAATATACTACTCAAAAGAAGTTAAGAGTCAAAAATATTTGTGCATATAAAATATAGGCTAACAAGCTAAAATGGTGATGACTAATGACAAAATAATTCTTGGATGGCTCAAGAACAGAAAACACAAAACAAAAAACTTTTGATTAGACACTAGTTTATTACCTTGATGAAAAAAGTCATGCACCCCTCAAAATGATGTTCACACAAGTCGCAGAAGCTTCAATAACTGTTGTAGCCACCGTTAGCATTCAGACATTCTTGACAACGTTGGCGCATGCTGTTGATCAGGTGTTGGAAATAATGTTGAGGGATAACGTACTAGTACTCGCCGCCCTAGGTCATCCCACGCATGCTCAATGGGTGACAAGTCGGGTGAATATGCAGGCCAATCCATGTGCAGAACGTTCAGCACATGGATTGGCCTGCATATTCACCTGACTTGTCACCCATTGAGCATGCGTGGGATGAACTAGGGCGGCGAGTTCGATCACATCACGTCCCTGCCGTCAACCTCCAGCAACTGGCTCAGCGATTAGTCGCAGAATGGCTAGCGATCCCTCAACGATATTTCCAACATTCCAGCATGCGCCAACGTTGTCAAGAATGTCTGAATGCTAACGGTGGCTACACCAGTTACTGAAGCTTCTGCGACTTGTGTGAACATCATTTTGGGGGGTGCATGACGTTTTTCATCAGGGTAATAAACTAGTGTCTAATCAAAAAATTTTTGTTTTGTGTTTTCTGTTCTTGAGCCATCAAATAATTATTCTGTCATTAGACGTCACCATTTTAGCTCGTTAGCCTATATATATATGCACAAATATTTTTGACCCTAAACTTCTTTTGAGTAGTATATACGTATAATCAGATCAAAAACGTCTACGACGTAAAAAAAGCCAAGTTACTCATGCATAGCCTACATAGCGCTGTCCATAAGTTCTTAATTCCAACTTTCAAAAACTAGGTCTGCCTTTAAAAGTCTTGATATCAAAATGTGGCCAAGTTACAACTACCAATATTGCCTATCGTAGCTCACACTAAATAAACTAGCTCTATTCCAAAGCAATGCTATCCAAACTTTCCTAAATTATTTAATGCAACTTGGCCCTGTGTTTCTTCATCTTACCATCTCAAGAGAATGTGGTCAATGAAACTGTATGTGCCGCATCAAACTGCAAAATGAAAATAATTTATAGTGGAAATACTCTGATTCAGATGTGTTACACTTAGAAATTAAACAGAAAAATTACTACACTATAGGGCATGTTTGAACAATTGTCTGCATCCACTGCTTTGGGTCTATGAAAAGCACAGAATGAATGAAATGTATTATTATTATTATTATTATTATTATGTATTTATTGATTTATTGATTTGGATTTCTATCAAAACCTGTGTGGTCCTACAGAGCATAGATATCCTTGTGTTCACAAAATTCTGTTAGCAAATATCATCATCATTTTTATCTGCATTTATTTATTCATCACCCCTTTCTCTATTGTACATGATGTTTCTTCATATAAATGTCTGTTTGTGAATTGTAAAAAATGCTGTAGCAGCAGTTAACATTTTAAAACCTGTACATTTTCTAAAGTAAACTTGCCAACAAAGTACAACCATATCCTTTCTGGAGTGTAATTATTCATCAACTGTTAAAAACATTCATTGAAATCATATGTTGTTCCATGAGGCACAATCTCTTCACATGCAAAGATGAAGAAACACAGGGCCAAGTTGCATTAAATAATTTAGGAAAGTTTGGATAGCATTGCTTTGGAATAGAGCTAGTTTATTTAGTGTGAGCTACGATAGGCAATATTGTTAGTTGTAACTTGGCCACATTTTGATATCAAGACTTTTAAAGGCAGGCCTAGTTTTTGCAAGTTGGAATTAAGAACTTATGGACAGCGCTATGTAGGCTATGCATGAGTAACTTGGCTTTTTTACGTCGTAGACGTTTTTGATCTGATATCACTTATTTTTTTATAGCTAACTAATGATGAATAATGCATGAAGATAAACACGGAGACATGCATTCCAAAAAAATGTATGCAGACATTCGCTTAACCATAACGCCCTCTATTGACAAGAATGAGAACAGTTATCCTATTACAGACAGCACACAATTACATTAAAAGAGTTTGCAGATGAGCAGTATTTAATGTGTAATGAAATACAATGAACAGCACCACCTGAGCTATGGATCATGAAGAAGCATGTAAATAATTAACCAAGTCTACATGGAGACATACATGCACAATGGGCTACGCAAACACATTCTAGATGAGACATACAGCCTAAATAGCTAGTACAGCCTAAATAGTTTGCATCAGTAAAATATGGAAATACAGTTTTAAAATAGGGCTATTAGTATTCTATAGAAAATGAAATACATTTAACGTTTGGCTATTCAACACTGGATTGCCGGATGCGTAACTCCAACCTTCCATGTGTGGGCTACGAACTAGCGAGTGAGCTGAGTTCATAAGCACAGCAGTTAGGCTATTCAACACTGGATTGCCGGATGCGTAACTCCAACCTTCCATGTGTGGGCTACGAGCTAGCGAGCGAGCTAGTGAGTTTCTGCACAGCAGTTTTTTTTCCGGTAGTGTAGAACGTTACCTGTGGGAAATGTTTTGGTACCGGACAGCTAGGTTTAGTTTCGTTTTCTGTAGTGCAATGAATGTAGGCTATAATACATGTTGATTCGCTTCGTAGTAGCCTAGCTTGTTTCTGTTTCCTGACGAGAAGCAGGAAGTAACGTTGGCGAACAAGCTTAATTGGACAACGCATATTTCCCAGGAATCTTAGCCAGAAAGAAAACAGTAGATACTACTAAGAAAGTACAGAGACTATTCTTCTTCTTCTTCTTATTATTATAATAATTAAAAGTGTTTGCAGTAAGCTACATTATCAGCAGAATAGCGTAGACTAGAGCCACATTCAGAGGCTATCTATTTATTTATAAGTGACTAACCATGAATCAGATATGTTTGGGGAATTGGCGGTTTATAAATCCGATGGCTTAAAGGCTTGCAGCTTAAAAGAGGCCATCCTCAATTCTTAATGTAGGCTGTTATCGTAATTCTGAATTTTCCTAGTAGTTAATTTTATGGTGACCTTGTGTTATGTGTGAAAAGGATAAAGTGAACAGAGCTGAAGTGAAGAAATTAATGAATAAAGAAATGTTGGCCGAGGCAAGGGGTTTTCACAGTCAGTCAGTCATGACCGCAAGAGCAGAGCGTAACACCCTCCCCAGACCAGACAAAAGCGAGCGTCTGGTTTGGGGAGGGTGTGATATAATACAAGTGAAACATTGAACAGTTAATATTGTAAACCTGTTTTGCCTTTGCAAAAAAAATATGTTAATGTGTCAATGTGAAAATAATAACAGTCTAAGAAATGAAAAGAACTTAACAGTTGCACATTGTTTTTGTGGAAAATACACGTGCCCTGCTGGGCTCGAACCCACTATCCGATAAACTGCGGTTTTAACATCCCGACAGAGGCAGGCAGTTTGGCAGGAAAATGGGGGGGGGGGGGGGGGGGGGGGGGGGGGGGGGGGGGGGGGGGGATGGAGAGGAAGAGGAAGAGGAAGAGGAAGACGAAAAACAGCAAAATAACCCAAGTTTGGGGCTTTATTGTGTGGATGTGTGAAGTTGTATCTGAATGCTGTGTGGTTACATTAGGTCAGAACATACAGAAGTTAATGTCTTTAAGGGTTGGGAGTCTATGGTCATTGTGGTTACTTGTAGACAGCATTGGGAAGGAGGGTGAGAGCAACTGTGCCTTCACATAACGACAAAAACACTACTGCGTGTGGCGAACCGCATAGGGGTGGACTATGATTACCAGCAGGTTTCTGTGCTCAAAGTCGAAACAAGTTGAAATTGAACCCCATCCAGTCACTGAACTCTTGGCACAGACCAATGGGTTTATAGTGGGCGGTTTGTTTCGCTGTTCCTTGCAATATGGAGGAGAAACTGATAGTGTGGTAGTATTCTGTGGTGCGTCCCAATACTCTCCAAAAATGTATCCTCCACCACCTCATCCATGTCCCGGAAACCGATCTTTGTGCCCCAATCTAATGTTGCTGATTACATATTAATTACATATTGATGGTTACATATTAACCACTTTGCGCAGATGCCAAATTTGGTATATTTTCACCTATTTAGGAAATGTTCTATTTAAGGCTTTATAACTCCAGGTGTGAGCATCACAGAGACTTGGAACATGGCTTAAATTAAACAAGTCAGGTGTACCATTTACAATAACTTAGATTAGTTTATTTTCACAATTTATATCAAAATAAAGTGCCACAAATGCAAAGAAATCTTGGAAAAAATGCAAAAAAATAAAATAAAATAAAATAAATAAATGTTTGCAATGAAATACTGAGAGCTACATATGTGAAACAGGTAAAGCTATACATTTCCTGGATCATAAACTCCACAAAATCTGAGGGTGATATGCTAAACTACTACGGATCTATGATGCAAAATATAGGCAGTGAACCTGCTGTCCCTTATAGTCTCCAAATGTATCCAAAATAGCTAAATTGTGCACTGGTGTAAATCATAAAATCATGACACGTTTAACGACAAATCAACTGTTTTGGCGCACAAAACTCACTTTTGCATCATTTTCAAGTGGGGATTACCATCTTTTCATCAGTATATGGAGATAAATATATATGGGTCTAAACACCTATACAAAACCTGTCATGAAATGACAGTACTGCCCAGGGAGATACTATGCCACACAGTGTATATTATGTACGATAAGATTACAATAAAATAATATTCCACCATGAGAAAAATGCTGGCAAATGTTCTAGCTTCAGGGCAAATCAAACATGACTGAGCCACCTATGAATTTCTACACTGCAATATGTGAAATGCACTCAAAATGTGAAAATAACAATATCGAACCTATGGCACAACCACTGCCAAAAATCAGTGTAAGCAGGTGAGGACTTTCTCTTGCCTTGCGGACGAGTTAGTAAACTTGTGAAAATAAAAGGAAAGAACTATAACGCCTCGGCGAGCGATGTACATTCCAAGTTGTTTTCGTAAAACTAAACTGAAATAACTAGAAATTCTGTTAAGCCCGGCTGTAATTTATTGTTTAAAGCATCCAATAAGACATTGCAAACACTGTTGCAAAGGTAATAATGTGCTATATTGGATAAAATAATTGTTTTTTGAATTAATTTTTTTATTCCTGCTTGTATCCACTTTGCTACACGCCACTGTGGTGACTGTGGCAGGTAGGTTTGATACATTTACCCGACAATTCTTAAATCTACCCGCATTTGGCGGGTGCTAATTTCCCCACCCTGGTTATAAAGTGTTGAGTATTTCTCAAACTGATTGAGGCAATAAATGACCACTGCATTTTGAAAGGGACATCTCTATGTGTAAAACCAATGGTAGGACTGGATATTTCTTTCATATTTAGTTGCAGATATTGGTAGAAGAATGCCGTGGTATAATTACACAACAATTTCACGTTTATTTTGCATTTGAGTGAGCAGGGCTTAACACACCGTTTTTGGCATAAGATCAGGATATTGTTTATCCTGTTGCTATGATGAAATATAAATTTTATGTGATGAAGAAATATATTTATAAACTCACACATAGACGCTATTGTCCACTATGTCACTCATGGGTAGGTATAGTTTCAGGCGAGACTGGGTGGGAAGTTACTTGTTAAATGGACTTGTTATAAGACAATTGAGACACTTAGAAAGACAATTGAGACACAGAGTTTCTTGTTTCCACTCATAGTCTGGTTGCAGGAGAAATTAATATCTGAGTTGAGCAAAATCTTGAAGCTGGTGCCATGGCCACTCGGGGATCTGCGCAAAGGGGTTAACGTCTCGACGCAAACCGCAATGTCAGGTACATTGTATACTGTACATGCAACTACTAGTACTTGAAACATACAGGCAGTTTTGTATATTTCCGGGTAGGAGACGAGTGGAGGAAAGGAGGTGAGGAGTGAAGAATATTGGGACGCACCGCCTAAGCAGCCATGAGGAGCCAAGTTTGGTGAGGTTAAACGTCACACTAGTGGTCAAGTGAATTCAGGTGTGCCGAAACAAAACCTGGCTTCTCACTGGATGTAGAACCAAATAATTGATACTGGCCTTTTTTCAGGAATGCCCCTAGCAATCATTGCAAGTAATGCCAAATGTGTCCCCCATTCATTCAAGCCAAAAAATGCTTGTTAGTTTTGCAAAACCAACTGTAGGGTTCGTAGTCAGAGAGGACAAAAAAGAAAAGGGAAACCAGTGAAGCAGCTGCCACTTGCAAATGACCAAAATGCTGGAGGGAAACTTGACAAATATGTTTGAAAAATATTTACTTAATAATCCAGTTAATATGCAAGCTCTTGAAAATAGTTTGATAGGGTTAAATAATAGGCACGTCAAATCAATACACATTGGCATTCACGTAAAAACTCTTTTGACTCCAAAATTTATTCCATCACTAAATTGCTGAAATTAATGATGAAGGGGCATGCCGTTGTTTTGACTGTCCACTAGAACATAATTGGTACTGAGGAAAGGAGAACATACTAGAATGTATCAATAAACAAGGTTATTTCGCTTCAGATAAATTCACCAGGTATGGTCCAACTGATGCAGACCTTTTTGAAATGAAGCCACACCCTCAATCCATTCTAAATCAATACAAATGTTCAATCCATGAGGACGAAAAGCGTGAGCCAATCTCTTTCACGGAGTAGTAATTAACCTAATTAAAGCTAATTAACCTGTTTATTGATACATTCTAGTACGTTCTCCTTTCCTCAGTACCAGTTGTATTCTACTGAACAGTCAAAACAGTGGCATCTATTGGTAAGAAACAGATACTACCCTAATAGATAATTGAACAGAAAATCACATACTTCAGTGACTCATTACTCAAAACAGGGGAGAATAACAATCCTCATATTTTCAGGGAATGTATTAGAAAGGTTGAAGAAGCTATGCTCCAAAATCTAGCTTCCGAAAACCTCTGGAGCATAGATAACTTGTACTACATAGTGGTTTTGGGGGTGAGCCTGCAGTAGGGTTTGGGTGGTCCCTGGATGGATTTCAAACATTTATTTGGATTCCCCATGTTTGAATCTGTACCTGGGAAAAGTGTAGTACACATCGAATATTGAAAACAATATTGACAGAATTTCATCTGGATCCTAGTGAACATGGCAAATTTGGATACCATCAATTAGCCTTTTACTAAAAGATGTAATGATATTCCTATAAAATAAAGTTCATGGGATGCTTATCTAACCTGTTTCTACCTATTCCTACCAGTATTATAAGGTTCTGAGAGGTATGGTGTCATCCTGTTACAGATGGTAAAATCTGAATGGTAGACCAACTGACTTCCAGTTGTATTGTAACTGTAGTTTGCAATCAGTGAAAAGCCAGGTTAAGTTAAGGGCTTTCATTGGGGGTCACCCTGCAGTGGCCAAACAGGATGACCTGAAAAGGAGGGTCCAGCCAGGGCACTGAGGAAGAATGCGTCAGAGCAGACCAGAGCTGTGTTGTGGTGGGTGCAGCCACTCGGGGACAATAACCCCCCCCAGCACAAACACACAAAAAAAGAAGCCCCCAGAAGCCCCTCTCCACCTATTTATCTGACTCTCTCCATCCACCACAAACTTTCTGAGTGGTCATCTATTGATTACACCATACACTTAAGTTAAGGCCTGGTCTCACACCCTGAAACCTCAAAATTACACACAAAACATTATGTATACATGTGTGTGTGTGTATATATATATATAAAAACTGGTGAGAGGTGCTTTTAATCAAGTGACATCAATCACAGCTGCACAGTGGATAACAAGGACCCCGGCTCTTGTGGCCTCGGCCAAGATGAAAATTCTAGGGCCAGGAGACAGGCGGGCGAGCGGCGATAACGGGGGGCCTTCAGTCCGGGCGAAATATATGCTCCATTTCCCATTACTTATGAAGGGCTATCCTTTTTCCTTCTCACCAATTACTCCCCCTATCATTTCCAAAATCTAAAAACTGTTTTCAATCAACACGGCGGCGTTATTACAGTGCGTATGGCCCCTCCGGCCCGGCAGCCCCTCTCTCCTCCGCCGTGTACTGATTGGCTGCTTTTGCATTCGGCGCTGGCTCCTGATTGCGCCGCCTGGCTAAATTAGGGCTGTCGACTCGACAAGGAGAACATCCTTCAGACACCCCCCCCCCCCCCACCTCCCTACAGCCAGTCCAGAGCCACCTTGTTTCTGCCATGTGGAATGGGGGGGGGGGGGTTGAGGACCCAACCTCACAGCACAAATAAAACTGCTGAAAAAATAGACAGAAACAATTGAATGGCACACGGGGAATCGCAGCCATAATCACCTGTCTGTTCTTTCTGCCCTCTACCGTTTGGCTCACCAATACTGACCAGCCGCCAGTTTAACCGTTTGGTAGAATCCGAAAACACCACACAGTGGTGATGGAGCAACGGTTAACTCCAGGTCCCGTTTCTAATCAAAAAAATTATATTTAGAACCCTAATGACCTGAGCCGGCTATGGACCACCTGCACCTTTCAGTCACACTCGCATGTGACCGTACAATTTCGTACCCCACGGTTGACACAGTACAGGTCCTCTCTCACTGATGTCAACCAGCGTCTTGCTGGCAAGGTGAAAGTCTGTTGTACTGTTATTTTGGATAAAGTTAAACCGAGAGTGAGAGAGAGAAAAAGAGAGAGTGCTCTGCTGTTCAAAATAGTTATTGCTTAGTTATCCTAAAGATGGTGGACTCCCTGAAACCAATAATGTGAAATAGAAAACATTCTTAGGGGTGCTGTAATGTCAGACACAATACGCGTGTGTGTGTGTGTGTGTGTGTGTGTGTGTGTGTGTGTGTGTGTGTGTGTGTGTGTGTGTGTGTACGCAGAATCCTACCTCTCTCGGGGTGCGTCAGCACCTTGTTGAAGGCATAGTCCCAGTCAAATATGAACCGGTAGAATGACAGCTGGTTGTACAGGGCTTTCTCAGAGTACTGCAGACAAAACAAACATACAACACTGTAAACACCCTTAGCAGAGCACTGCAGACAACACAAACACACAGAACACTAAACAACTTAGTGATTGCTTGTTGCTGATTCACATCACATCTCACCTCACCTGTAGAGTCACCCTTTGCCTTCTACCTCTCCTCTACTTACAAACATACTCACTCCCACTTTCATCCAAAGTTAGTATGAGAGGAACCTGCGAGCACAACTACTGTAAAATCTCTTCAGTCACATACTGTGCCCTAGTCTCATCCCTTGTCCTCGGCCTAAACAATGGGGGCAGGGGGGGAGAGGGGGAGGGGGGTGCAAACAAGGAGAAGAGCCATTTGAGGGGGGAAAAAAAAAAAAATCAGGAGGAACCAGAGGAAAGCGTTTGTTTAGTTTGTACATTCAGCTGTAATTACTAGTACCAATCTCACAGCCTGCCAGCACAGCACAGGTCGAATGAGGGAGGGAGGGAGGGAGAGAGAAAGAGGGAAGAGAGAGAGAAGAAGCTCTGAAATTACCTCCTTCATAATAGTTTGTTTTGATAAGGCATTGTGTGTGGAGCTGATGAACAACAGTTGCTGTCAATTTGATTAGTCATTATACTTTTATGTTAATTGCCATTATCGGGACCCCGACGCCCGGTGTCACCATAGAAGCCATACAATGTTAGCATAAATAGCAGATGAGGGAATTAGATGGGGGATCTTTTTTACCGATTGGTTTTAATTACCCCCCAGTACATCCGTCAGCACTGACAGCTGTTGACCCATAATGCCCTGCTGGGTCAACACTGCTGCCTGTCGATTCAGCTATGTGCCAATGATGGACACAGAGTACACAATGCCAGCCCAGCAGCGCCATAAAGCCAACAGACAGACAGACCAGCAACAAAATCACACACACATACCACACAAACACAATTTAAGCTACATGCATGCACGTAATCATACACAACACGCATTCAGAAACACACACATGCAAGCAGAAGCGCAAGCAATCATATATGCACACATGTATGCACACATAAAAACACAACCTCACACACACGTATGTACATCATAATCTGATGGATATACACTACAAACTCATACACACGCAAATGTACGACACACAATGTCATACATGCACATATACCAGACCAGACACACTACAAGACCTCACACCACAATCACTGACTTTGCGTTAATTTTGCGCACGCACATGTACAAACAGTGTAATGGTGACATCACCTGTTCTGCATCAACTCTGATCAACTATCAATGTATAAAATGTTTCATTTTCCATCCTGGCTTGACTGAATGAACGATTTATTGCTTAATGAAGTCTGATTGTGTAGCTGCTCACTATGTGAACTGTAGGTGCAGGGAAGAGTTTGACGTCAAAATAGGTACAGGAAGGGCGCCATGCGTCTAAAGTTCTGCCCATCGGTCCAGGTGTTCCCCAAGGCAGAACAGATGTTGCGGGCATTCGAGTAGCCTTGCCCCTTTCACTCTATTCCGCTGCACCAGAAAACAGGGCGGGGCTCTGAAACAGAGCTCATCTCTCCAAACAGCAGCGCCTGCCCTGACAGGTGCCATTCTGAGGGGTGTGGCTCGCATGCCGCTGGCGGTTATTCAATTTAGACTCCTGCTCCCCCCCCCCAGCCCCCCCGCCAGCCCGTTCAGCACTCAGCTCACATCTTTGTTCTGCGACTGCCATCCATTTCACTGTTCAACACAAATTTGTGCTGTTTTTCATTTTTTCTTTCGGCCTGAGCGGCTCGGGAGTAAACCAGCTGTGAAATTGCTTCTCCTGAGAGCCCCCGCCAACCCCCCCTCCACCCCCCCCCACCCCCCGACTCTCTGCACCCCCCTTCCTCCCCCCGTAACATTTTGTGGCCTTAATAAAGGTGATGTGGCCCAGGCAAACTTCTCTTTGCCAGTCAATTGCACCTCAAAAATATATTTCTATAATGCAGCGTGCAGAAAAGACAGGGCCTGAGATTACAGCAGGAGTGGAGGACTCTGCTTGTAAAACATGCAGTACGGACCGGAGGGAGAAAGGGAGGGATACACAGAGAGGGAGATAGAAAGTGAGGAGAGACACAGCAATACACTAACACCAAGGCCAACACATTATATTTTTAATTTTCCATTTGCATAATCAAAATATTGTTATTATTACCATTATATGTTATCGTGTTACCGTTATTATTTGTGAGTTTTTCTGTCCTGATTTGATTAATTTTTACATCTGTTTTTCACAGGTTGTTGCTTTGGCAAAAGTTTCTTGCAGCAAATGTATTGCTACTGGTTATTTGCGCGAGCAGTAAACTGCTCAGTAACACTCCACAGGCTTAAAAAAAAGCCTCTCTTAAAAACCAAGGTGATTTACTCTAGCAACACTGCCCTAGAACATACACAATCACTGAAATGGGGAGCCTTGGCAGATTAGTGCCATACGATTCCAAAAGATAAACAATAAAGTGGGGTCCATTCAGTCAGCCAACAATAATTGGTCGAAATATACAGCTGAAATACTGCATGCAGAATTCTGCAAAACACTGCAAGTATATAGGACTACACATAATCATGCATGCAGGTCTAAATTTGTCAGGAATACATTTCTTCTCCAAACCGAGAAAAGGACCGTACATAGACTAAGAGTAATAGACAGTACCACATACCAACTTCAGGTCAGTGCTGCTTCACAACTCACAATTCAAATTATGAAACAAATCATTACCACTTACTTAGAACATTGAAAAAATAGTACCAAATCCCAAAACATAGTACCAAACCCCAAAACCAGAACCACTCTCAGGCCCGGAAGAGAAAATATACATTGGAAGAAAATCTCTTCTCTCTCTGGAATACACGGCAGGGACAGATCTTAACCAAGTACAGGCTCAGTGATCACACCTTGAGAAAGTCAGAAAAAGTCATGGGTGCCCAAAGCATGTAGCCTATGTGGTCACTCTAAGACAGAAGAGGAAAAGACAGAGATGCACATCCTCCTACATTGTGATTTATAAGTAGCAAAGCATATTTAAAATAAAAAAATAAAAACAGACTAATGATGAATATAATCACATGCAAATAATATGGAATAAATATAATAATCTTTATACCTTTAGTGAAAAAAACCATTAAAGTCTGCAATATACTGGTATAACTATTATCATAAATTATAATAGAATCTACCTATCATGGTTATGTTCACAATATATACTAATTTTTATACACTATAACTAGTATGTTATGCTTCGGCAATATTTACTTGCTAGCATAAATAACCCATTCTCAATTGAACCGAATTTACAGTAACTTTGTTCTATTGTTTTAGAATAGGCCTATGATATGACATAATTTACCTTCCTGTCATCTAAGATTTCTTTCCAATTAAACATTTTATTATTTCTTACGTATGTCCTTTGCTAGACATACTCATGCTTTTCCTTTTGCTCTATCTTGTGATATTTCCCCAAAACATTTGATTTCTGTGGCAATACAAATGCATTTTTGTCATGGCAAAATGGCTAATTGGAGTCAAAATAAAAAAACTGGTGGCGAGGGGAAAGGAAAGGAGGAAGAGACAGGGGGAGATCAGAGAAAGAGGCGTTTTAGGGAAAGAAAGACAGAGTGCTAAAGGAAAGGACCTCCACAGTTGAAAAAGTACCGCAAGCAGCCCGGCTGAAAAATCCCACTAGAAAGAACAGGGCGCTTACTACGCTGGAGTGGATATACCAGCGCAGTTCGAAACGTGCAGGGAAAAGGAGAGCACGTGCGAAACAGCGGCAAACGCACACTGGCACAGGCCATAATGTGTCAACGAAAACACCATCTGTCCAGACACATGCTCTCCACTGCTCTGCCATTTCAGAAGAACACCCAGAGGAGCCCTCCGCTGAGTCAAAATCACTTGAACAGGTCAACTTGAAACCATAGTCATATCTATCAAAATATGCAATCTATCTTACATAATTATTTTGCGGTTTTGTTTTTCAAAATTTCTTTGGGAAATACTGCAAAAGCGAGATCTATTTAAAAAAATGCCTTCTCTGTCAGCACCCCATGGCAGGGCATGGAATGCTGATGAAGCCTACGGTGTCCCACAGGGCGTGGTCCTACAGGTCATTGGATATCGATCAGGGAGGGGGGCTGAAGTGGCCAGGGCTCTCCCAGCTCGCCACACTGCGTAAGGGCACCCCCTCTGGTAAATGGAGGGCGGGGGTGTTTGGGGGTAGTTAACCAGGTCAGTCTGGGTTATGACGGAGTGTAGTTTGTCTTTGCTTCTTGCTGTTTGGGTGACAGCGTGCAGTGGGTCACACACACTTGTGTTGCTGTGCAGGTTACAGTGTGGTCTGGGTTGCAGAATGTGCTGCAGTACAGTTTGGTGTGGAGTGGACCTATCAGTGTGTGAGGGTGCAGTGTGGTGAGGAGTGGACCTGTCAGTGTGTGTGTACGGTGCGTGGTGCGGTTTGGACCCGTGTGAGTGTGTGTGTGTGTGTGTGTGTGTACGTGCGGTTATGACCCGTGTGTGTGTGTGTGCATGGGTGTGTATGTATGTATGCATACTTGTGCGGTTACAGCGAGGTGCGGATTGGACCAGTGTGTGTGTGTATGTGTGTGTATGTATGTGCGGATACAGCGTGGTGCGGTTTGGACCAGTGTGTGTGTGTGTGTATGTGTGTATGTACGTGCGGATACAGCGTGGTGCGGTTTGGACCAGTGTGTGTGTGTGTGTGTATGTGTGTATGTATGTGCAGTTACAGCTTGGTGCGGTTTGGACCTGTGTGTGTATGTATGTGTGTGTGCAGTTACAGCTTGGTGCGGTTTGGACCAGTGTGTGTGTGTGTGTGTGTATGTATGTGTGTGTGCAGTTACAGCTTGGTGCGGTTTGGACCAGTGTGTGTGTGTGTGTGTGTGTATGTATGTATGTGTGTGTGCAGTTACAGCTTGGTGCGGTTTGGACCTGTGTGTGCGTGTTGTGCGGTTACACACATTTTGAACCCGTGTGTGTGTGTGTGTGTGTGTGTGTATGTGTGTGCAGTTACAGCTTGGTGCGGTTTGGACCTGTGTGTGTGCGTTTGTGTGTGGTTACAGTGTGGTGCGGTTTGGACCCGTGTGTGCGTGTTGTGCGGTTACACACATTTTGAACCCATGTGTGTGTGTGTGT
>CM056377.1:74836271-74843771 GCA_029718625.1 Synaphobranchus kaupii | reverse complement strand
AATACAGAGACAATAGTGGTCACTGTCTCTCTGCCCGAAGGGGGAGCATAGACAGACAGACAGAGACAGACAGACAGGCACGGGCGGGGCCCTTCCCCGTGTTTTATTCAGCTGGCAGTTTAAACTGCTGTCTCGCCAGTGGAGGAGAGAGGGAGCAGACGTGTAAGTGGCTATGGTGACAAGAGAAATCGGCCTTTTGGGCTTCAACCTGTCGCCACAGCCATGCCCGAAGGAGAAATAAGGAGAAAGGGAGATAAAAAAAAAACGAACAATGTGGGACCTTGGGGGGGGGGGAGCGATGTGAGGGATGGAGCGATGAAGACCAGCGGCTGAATGTTTCCTTGGTGCCCACTGGAACCGGTGACGACGAGGACGAACTAAAAGCTGGTACAAAGGGAGAGTTGTAGGCTGTAGAACGGCACAGGACGCTGACAAACATTTAAATAACACTGCTGATGATGATGATGGTGGTGATGATGTTTAACCAGCCGAAGTCAGGTTCTTGGCGGTGATGATTGAGTGGCAAGGCAGAGGGAGGGAAGGAGAGAGGAAGGGAACAGAAGAGGTGTTGCACTCAGACAGAGCAGCAGCAGGAGGCCGAGGTAGTAGGGCTTTGACTAGCTCCACAGCGCCATCACCTGGGGAAAGTGTGACCTACAGCCTCCTGAGAAACCCTGCCAAAATAGGGAGTGATCTGCACCTTCAGCCTGGGCTTGGGGGAGGGGGGTGGGCTGCACGGGGACAGGCTGTACCTCGGGACGCAGTGTGGACTTGGCGCAAGTAGGACAGAGAGGGCCGGTC
Organism: Synaphobranchus kaupii; assembly: GCA_029718625.1. Taxonomy (NCBI): domain Eukaryota; kingdom Metazoa; phylum Chordata; class Actinopteri; order Anguilliformes; family Synaphobranchidae; genus Synaphobranchus; species Synaphobranchus kaupii. The sequence continues at coordinate 74,842,970 of CM056377.1, read as the reverse complement.
CGGGTGAATGCCACTGGGAGGCGGCGGGTCCGGTTCTGACACGTCTGGTCTTCGCACACCAGCCAGCCCTGAGAGACGGAGACATTATTCATTCATTTATTATTATTGTACTTTTGATGCTCCTGTAGGGGATCATTGCAGGCCCGCCAAAATGCGCAATCCAACGTGATTGCGAATCGCTGAAAAACCTTGACCCCTGCCCCTCACGGTCGTCTCAATTCACAGCTTCTGTCACACCACGTTCCACGAAACGTTTTACCACTGTCGGACAATTAGCAGTAAACATTCTCAACCCAAGGGCAAGCAGGATAGACCCCCCCCCCGCCCCCCAACTCTGAATTTTGTTCACTTAAGAGATTGTTTAGGCTTCAAGGATCGTAGCGCACAATCAATCTTAGGGTCACGATAAATGTGAGAAAAGCAAACGCGCTTAGATTAAACCGAGAAAGCTGCAATTGCTTTCCTTAGCTACCGACAGCAAGGGAGCCATTGTCCTGGGGTGCGTGCGTTGGGGGAGATGCAAACACTACCGCTACACCCATGCGGCCTGAAAAACACAGGAGCTACAAGGCGGTGGGATAATGTAATTTGTACTCAGCTTCCTGTGTGAGCTGAATACTCGAGGGCCTCTTTGAAGCTGATCCCACCTGTATTCTGTCTTCATTTGAGGGCCTTTTGTGAGCCACTATCACAGGGCCCGCCCGCTCAAACAGTCATGCTCACCAGCGCCATTGTCCCAAGGGGAGGAACAATATCAGACCTGCGCCTTACATGCCCCTATTTTTAATTTCCCAATTAATCCTGGCGCTGCCATTTCCCCAGTGGGGGGTGGGGGGGGGGGGTGTTGGGTGAGGTGTCTTTTGTCTGGTGCATGAGTTTATTTGGATAATTAAGCTCAGAGCCTCAAGATAAAGAAGTTTGGGTGGGTGGGTGGGGGTGGGGGGTGCTTGGGGGCTGTAATTGAATCCTGACATATGCGTGGTGTTTAGTTTTAATTTTGTGCAGTGTGTGTCTACGTTATCTGGCCCCTTGTTTGCCCAAAGGACCCCTTTGTGTTCCGCAGGGGCCCGCGCTAAGTCAACCCCCCGCCGTTCCCATGGGCTGCGGGACGTCCACACAAGAGAGTGAGGGGGGCGAAAATCCTCCGGGCAGAGATGGTGGACAAACGTGGCATTGCCCTGGAGACCGACGGGCGCTGCTGAACGCCCGTTCCTGCAGGCCGGGGTAGAGGCGAGCGGGCGGACACCGCACCCCACCCCCTCCTACACAGCTGCGAGTCTCCAGCTCCAGCTCACCACTTTGTGCCCCTCCCCCCTCCCGCTTACAGTCAGCCACCAGCGCTAGTAATTAGGCCCTTCACTCGTTACTGTGTCATTAAAAACACACTACCCTACCAGGAACCAATTAGAGCTGCCGAAGCCCCACCCACAGCGGATGCGGCGTGTGGGAGTGCGGTTATTTTGGGAGGGGATGGGGGAGGGAGAGAGAGAAGCGAGGGGAGAGGGACAGGAGGAGAGAAGCGTGAACCAGAACGGGGAACATGGGGAGGGATTGTTTGCGAGGGCACGGCGAGCCGCATTAGGACCCCCCGGCTTGTTGGGACCCGGCCCTGGATGAGGTGCGACATTGACGCAGAAGAATTACGCAGCATGTCCTCCTGCCTCTGCAGTAATGGAGAAGGAGAACTCGCTGACCCAGAATCACTCAGAACGTCCAGATCAAATTACTGCCACTGTTAAGTGGCTCATGGTGACACTCACAATCTCATCAACACACAGAGAGATACACACTCACACTGGCACTGAAACACCCCCCCCCCCCCCCGTACACACACACACACAGATACACGACCGACTTCACACAGTGACGTACTCTCATGAGACACTGATACACTCCCGTCACACACACACAGATACACTCTGGGATGCAATGAGGACGAACAACCTGCATTCCACCAAATCCTCATGCTCAGATGTGGGCCACGGAGGGGAAGACATAGACCTACAGATCCTCTCACACTGCTCCGCCCATTACTCTTTCACACAGGTCCGCCCGCTACTCTCACACTGCTCCGCCCGCTACTCTCTCACACAGCTCTACCCACTACTCTCACACAGGTCCGCCCGCTCTCTCACACAGGTCCGCCCGCTACTCTCACACAGGTCCGCCCCGCTCTCTCACACAGGTCCGCCCGCTACTCTCACACAGGTCCGCCCGCTCTCTCACACAGGTCCGCCCGCTACTCTCACACAGGTCCGCCCCGCTACTCTCACACAGCTCTTCCCACTATTCTTTCACACAGCTCCGCCCGCTACTCTCACACAGGTCCGCCCGCTACTCTCTCACAGGTCCGCCCGCTACTCTCTCACAGGTCCGCCCGCTACTCTCACACTGCTCCGCCGCTACTCTCTCACACAGCTCTACCCACTATTCTTTCACACAGCTCCGCCCACTACTCTCACACAGGTCCGCCCGCTACTCTCACACAGGTCCGCCCGCTACTCTCACACAGGTCCGGCCGCTACTCTCACACAGGTCCGCCCGCTACTCTCTCACAGGTCGCCCACTACTCTCTCACACAGCTCTACCCACTACTCTCTCACACTGCTCCGCCCCGCTACTCTCTCACACAGCCTCTACCCACTACTCTCTCACACTGCTCCCGCCCGCTACTCTCTCACACAGCTCTACCCACTACTCCTCACACAGCTCTACCCACTACTCTCTCACACTGCTCCACCCACTACTCTCACACAGCTCTACCCACTACTCTCCTCACACTGCTCCACCCACTACTCTCACACAGGTCCGCCCGCTACTCTCTCACACCCTGCTCCGCCCCGCTACTCTCTCTCACACAGCTCTACCCACTACTCTCACACAGCTCTACCCACTACTCTCTCACACAGCTCTACCCACTACTCTTTCAAACAGCTCCGTCCACTACTCTCACACAGGTCCGCTGCTCTCTCACACAGGTCCGCCCGCTCTCTCACACAGGTCCGCCCCGCTACTCTCACACTGCTCCGCCCGCTACTCTCTCACACAGCTCTACCCACTAACTCTCACACAGCTCTACCCACTACTCTCACACAGGTCCCGCCCACTCTCTCACACTGCTCCACCCGCTACTCTCTCACACAGGTCCGCCCGCTACTCTCTCACACAGCTCCGCCCGCTTACTCTCTCACACAGGTCCGCCCGCTACTCTCTCACACTGCTCCGCCCGCTACTCTCTCACACAGCTCTACCCACTACTCCTCTCACACTGCTCCACCCACTACTCTCACACAGGTCCGCCCGCTACTCTCTCACATTGCTCCGCCCACTACTCTCACACAGGTCCGACCGCTCTCCACACTGCTCCGTCCGCTACTCTCTCACACAGGTCCGCCCGCTACTCTCTCCACACTGCTCCGCCCGCTACTCTCTCACACTGCTCCACCCACTACTCTCATACAGGGTCCGCCCGCTCTCTCACACAGGTCCGCCCGCCTCTCTCACACAGGTCCGCCCGCTACTCTCACACAGGTCCGCCCGCTCTCTCATACAGGTCCGCCCCGCTCTCTCACACAGGTCCGCCCACTACTCTCACACAGGTCCGCCCGCTACTCTCTCACACAGCTCTACCCACTACTTTCACACAGGTCCGCCCGCTCTCTCACACTGCTCCACCCGCTACTCTCTCACACATGTCCGCCCGCTACTCTCTCACACTGCTCCGCCCACTACTCTCACACAGGTCCACCCACTACTCTCACACAGGTCCGCCCGCTACTCTCTCACACTGCTCCGCCCGCTACTCTCTCACACTTCTCCGCCCGCTACTCTCTCACACTTCTCCCGCCCGCTACTCCTCTCACACTTCTCCGCCCGCTACTCTCTCACACTGCTCCGCCCACTACTCTCTCACACTTCTCCGCCCACTACTCTCTCACACTTCTCCGCCCGCTACTCTCTCACACTGCTCCGCCCACTACTCTCTCACACTTCTCCGCCCACTACCTCTCTCACACTGCTCCGCCCACTACTCTCTCACACTTCTCCGCCCACTACTCTCACACTTCTCCGCCCACTACTCTCTCACACTTCTCCGCCCACTACTCTCACACTGCCTCCGCCCACTACTCTCTCACACTGCTCCGCCCACCTACTCTCACACTGCTCCGCCCACAACTCACACAGCTCCACCCACTACTCTTACACAGCTCCACCCACGACTCTCTCTCACTGCTCCACCCCACTACTCTCTCACACTTCTCCGCCCACCTACTCACACAGCTCCACCCACTACTCTTACACAGCTCCACCCACGACACACATACTCTCTCACGCTGCTCCACCACTACTCTCATACTTCTCTCCGCCCACTACTCACACAGCACGGGCCACTACTCACACTGCTCCGCCCACTACTCACACTGCTCCACCCACTACTCTCTCACTGCTCCACCCACTACTCGCTCACACTGCTCCACCCACTACTCACACAGCTCCAACCACTACTCACACTTCTCTCCGCCCGCTACTCTCTCTCACACTGCTCCGCCCCACTACTCTCTCACACTGCTCCGCCCACTACTCTCTCACACTGCTCCGCCCACTACTCTCACACTGCTCCGCCCACAACTCACACAGCTCCACCCACTACTCTTACACAGCTCCACTCACGACTCTCTCTCACTTCTCCGCCCACTACTCTCACACAGCTCCACCCACTACTCTTACACAGCTCCACCCACGACACACATACTCTCTCACGCTGCTCCCACCCACTACGCTCATACTTCTCCCGCTCACTACTCACACAGCACCGGCCACTACTCACACTGCTCCGCCCACTACTCACACTGCTCCACCCACTACTCTCTCACAGCTCCATCCACTACTCACACAGCTCCAACCACTACTCTCTCACACTGCTCCACCCCACTACTCTCTCACGCTGCTCCACCCACTACTCTCATACTTCTCCGCCCACTACTCACACACACAATGCTTCACCCAGTACTTTCACACTGCTCCGCCCACTACTCACTGCTCCGACCACTACTCACACACTGCTGTGCCCACTACAATCACACCTCCTCTACCCACTACTCACATTGCTCCACCCACTACTCTCTCACACTTCTCCCGCCTACTACTCACACTGCTCCACCCACTACTCTCTCACTTCTCCGCCCACTACTCTCTCCTACTTCTCTGCCCCCTACTCTCCCACTTCTCCACCCACTACTCACACTTCTCCGCCGACTACTCACACTTCTCCCGCCCACTACTCACACTGCTCCGCCCACTACTTTCACACTGCTCCACCCACTACTCACACACTGCTGTGCCCACTACAATCACACTCCTCTACCCACTACTCACATTGCTTCACCCACTACTCTCTCACACTTCTCCGCCTACTACTCACACTGCTCCACCCACTACTCTCTCACACTTCTCCGACCACTACTCTCTCCCACTTCTCCGCCCACTACTCTCTCCCACTTCTCCGCCCACTACTCACACTTCTCCGCCCCTACTCTCACACTGCTCCGCCCACTACGTACACAGCTCCGCCCACTACTTACACAGCTCCGCCCACTACTTACACAGCTCCGCCCACTACTTACACAGCTCCGCCCACTACTTACACAGCTCCGCCCCACTACTCACAGCTCCCGCCCCACTACTCTCACACTTCTCTCCGCCCACTACTCACACTGCTCCACCACTACTCTCACACAGCTCCGCCCACTACTCTCACACACTGCGGCGCCCACTACTCACACAGCTCGCGCCCACTACTCTCACCTCCGCCCACTACTCACACAGCTCCGCCCACTACTCTCCACCTCCGCCCACTACTCACACACACTGCTCCGCCCCACTACTCACACACTGCAGCACCCACTACAATCACACTCCTCTACCCACTACTCTCACACTGCTCCAACCACTACAACCACACTGCTTCAGCCACTACTCGTGGTGTTCTAGATATACACACACTGTGGGTGACATTATGTTCACACTGCTCCATGTTTAAACTCTGAAAGGACCTGTATGAATCTCTGGTGGACAGGAAAAATTGAGAAATCAATTCCCCCAATCCCCGGCTAAACGGCTGGTTGTGTGGAGAAGGAGCAGGATAAAGCTTTATAATTGCATAATTACACCAGTAGATTCTGCAGAGTGAACACAGCCACATCTGAAGGAGTCAAATGAATTCCACATAATTTAACCAAACACTGAGCAAAGCTGGGCCTGATGCTCAGAGCTAACGATTGGAAAACGCATCTTTCCCCCCCTCCTCCCCAAACACACATTCTCTTCCCCCCCCCACTTGCTCATCACTACTCCAGTGCCCCCAACATGTCACTCCCCCCTACTCCTCCTCCTCCTCACCTCTCCCCTCTCACACCCCCCTCACTCCGCCTGCTTTCCCTCAACCCCCCCACCCTCCCCCCTCCTCCTTTCTTCATACAGAAAACCCCACTAGACCAGACACCAAAAAAGTTAAATAAATCATCGGTGTAAAGCAAAACCAAGAGCTTGGTCAGTTAGTAGTTTATGATATCCGGAAGAGGGCCCTTCCGCGAAACGGAGAGCTTGCATTCCAGCGGCTGAACACCTCCGGCACAGGAATTCTGCACAGTACCTCCACCCGGCATCCACCTGCCCCCCCCCACCCTTCCGCACAACTGC
>CM056377.1:74726836-74835771 GCA_029718625.1 Synaphobranchus kaupii | reverse complement strand
CACATGATATTTTGTTTACTGTAGCCTCATTCCAGAATCGCGATGTCTCCACATAGAGGTACGTAAGCTCAATATTGGCAACTGTATGAGAAATGCTACGCTATATGTGTGCTACGCTGTATGTAGATAATACACGAGTGGTAGGTACATGCACATTTAAAACAAAATAAGACTGCGTCATACTGTAGAAAATAGTATTTGGCTAACCGTAGCGAACTTGTAAGGTAATCTTACAACGTAGCCTACAAGGCTACCTTTTGTCCGGATTGCAGTTTGAACACCGGTCTGAAAACGTGCTGTTCTGTTTGGTAACATTCATGTATTTACTGTAAGGCGGTTTATTATCAAGTCGAGTAGTCTATGTGGTGTATTAGTCTATTAATCATGTAATACTTAAAGCCCATCTCTGGGAAGGCGGTCCGTTTATTCCAAACGCTCGTTCCAGTGACGCACTGAATGTTGTTATTGAAATCACAGCGTAGTCTGTAAAAATACAAAAGACACTTGGCTATATGACCGTGTTTGTGCATTGTAACGTTAGCCTAATAGTATTAAGCAACACCCAGGTTAAAACAGACATCTAGATGTTTTTCCACATGATATTTTGTTTACTGTAGCCTCATTCGAGAATCGCGATGTCTCCACATAGAGGTACGTAACCTCAATATAGGCAACTGTATTGCAGTTGGAACATATGTACTGTAAGTATGTTTGTTAACATTCATGTATTTACTGTAAGGCGGTTTATTATCAAGTCGAGTAGTCTATGTGGTGTATTAGTCTATTAATCATCTAATACTTAAAACGCATCTCTGGGAAGGCGGTCCGTTTATTCCAAACGCTCGTTCCACTGACGCACTGAATGTTGTTATTGAAATCACAGCGTAGTCTGTAAAAATACAAAAGACACTTGGCTATATGACCGTGTTTGTGCATTGTAACGTTAGCCTAATAGTATTAAGCATCTTGTCATGCAGGTGCGCATTCAGAGTTAACAGCAAATCGTATTTGTGCTTGATGCTAATGCTGCATTTCCAACTAGGAATTGTCGGATTTGCTTTGTAGTCGCGTCAATGACCTTCAATATGCACTTATTGTAGGCTACTTCGCTTTGGAGTCTGAAACAAATCCACTGTTAACGTTAATGTTTGTTAACATTCCTGTATTTACTGTAAGGCGGTTTATTATCAAGTCCAGTGTATTAGCCTATTAATCAGGTAATACTTAAAAGCGCATCTCTGGGAAGCCAGTCCGGTTTGATTTCAAACGCTCGCGAGTCATGCAGTGCATGTTGGTATTTATATCACAGCCTAGTCGGTAACAAAAAAAAAAACACTGCTACATGACCGTGTTTTATCACTCTTGCCTGCATTGTAACGTTAGTGTAATAGTATTAAGCAACACCCAGGTTAAAACCGACATCTAGATGTTTTTTCACGTGATATTTTGTTTACTGTAGGTTTGTTCCAGAATCGCGATGTGCCCGATGTCTGCACAGAGCTACGTAACCTCAATATAGGCTACTGTAGCTATAGCCTATACTGTTATAATCTGAAAGAATTAATGGCAGCATCTGACGTAGGCTATTTCACAACCATTTCTCTAGATGCGTGAAACGAATGGCTGTGTCGTATTAACGGACATATCCCATTGTTCATAATATCGCAGTGTAACATCTGAAATCAAATGTAGCCAAAATGCGTCATTTGGAAACGTATGCTTGTATAAATCCATGAATGCACATTTATATACTGAAATGGTAGCTGCCATACTTATTTAGGCCTATGTTTAATTGTGTTCTTTTAAACAACGTGTGCGAGGAAAAAGTCTAATTAACGCTGCTTCTTCACCGTCTCTAAAATGAGATCTCCACCATGGAACACGAGAGACTGCAAAATCTAACTGGACCACCAGAGGGCACCAAATACAAGGGAATGGACGGGAGCATAAAAGAAGCACGCAAGGATCCACTGTCAATACATTGACGGTAACAGACATGTGCACACATGACCTGAAGTTGTAGCTACAGCCCAACTTGCAATTACTTTAGTAATTGCACCTTCTCTAGTTATTATTATTATTAGTTGGGCTGCTGTAGGCAGCCCAAGTATTGTTCCTACTCATACTTCATATTATTATTATTATTATTATTATTATTATTATTATAGGTATTTTGAGAACGCATCTCCTCCTACATACTTCCACATAGAACAACCATTCCAACTGTACATTTTAGCGTACTACTCGTAGTATGTTGCTATGACTTTATGGATGCATAACATTTATACTTTTAGAGATATTATACTTTTAAGACGTAAAAATGCCAGTAATTGCATGTCCTGGCCACTAGGTCTATTCCCTGATTGGCCAATGTGACATGTCACGTGACCGTTTGCATTCCCTGCCTTTTTTCGCTTTGTAATGGCGGCCATGGAAGGTCTTACCGACCGACAAATGCTGCGCGATATGTGGATACTACACGACCTTACCGAGCGAGAAATGCTACACTATATGTGGATAATACACGACTGGTAGGTAGATGCGCATTTAAAACAAATTAAGACTGCCTCATACTGTAGAAAATAATATTTGGGTAACCGTAGTGAACTTGTAAGGTAACCTTCGAACGTAGCATACAGGCTGCCTCCTGTCCGAATTGCAGTTTGAACTGAAAACATGCGCTGTAGCCTACTGTTAACTTTACTGAAAGTCGGTTTATTATCAAGTTGAGTGTATTAGCCTATTAACCATGTAATACTTAAAGCGCATCTCTGGGAAGGCAGTCCGTTTATTCCAAACGCTCTCGCGAGTTCCAGTGACGCACTGAATGTTGTTATTGAAATCACAGCGTAGTCTAAAAATAGAAAAAGCACCCGCCAAATGCCTGTTTTTTATCTGTCTTGCCTGCATTGTAACGTTAGGCTAATAGTATTAAGCAACACTCAGGTTAAAACAGACATCTAGATGTTTTTTCACATGATATTTTGTTTACTGTAGCCTCATTCCAGAATCGCGATGTCTCCACATAGAGGTACGTAAGCTCAATATTGGCAACTGTATGAGAAATGCTACGCTATATGTGTGCTACGCTGTATGTAGATAATACACGAGTGGTAGGTACATGCACATTTAAAACAAAATAAGACTGCGTCATACTGTAGAAAATAGTATTTGGCTAACCGTAGCGAACTTGTAAGGTAATCTTACAACGTAGCCTACAAGGCTACCTTTTGTCCGGATTGCAGTTTGAACACCGGTCTGAAAACGTGCTGTTCTGTTTGGTAACATTCATGTATTTACTGTAAGGCGGTTTATTATCAAGTCGAGTAGTCTATGTGGTGTATTAGTCTATTAATCATGTAATACTTAAAGCCCATCTCTGGGAAGGCGGTCCGTTTATTCCAAACGCTCGTTCCAGTGACGCACTGAATGTTGTTATTGAAATCACAGCGTAGTCTGTAAAAATACAAAAGACACTTGGCTATATGACCGTGTTTGTGCATTGTAACGTTAGCCTAATAGTATTAAGCAACACCCAGGTTAAAACAGACATCTAGATGTTTTTCCACATGATATTTTGTTTACTGTAGCCTCATTCGAGAATCGCGATGTCTCCACATAGAGGTACGTAACCTCAATATAGGCAACTGTATTGCAGTTGGAACATATGTACTGTAAGTATGTTTGTTAACATTCATGTATTTACTGTAAGGCGGTTTATTATCAAGTCGAGTAGTCTATGTGGTGTATTAGTCTATTAATCATCTAATACTTAAAACGCATCTCTGGGAAGGCGGTCCGTTTATTCCAAACGCTCGTTCCACTGACGCACTGAATGTTGTTATTGAAATCACAGCGTAGTCTGTAAAAATACAAAAGACACTTGGCTATATGACCGTGTTTGTGCATTGTAACGTTAGCCTAATAGTATTAAGCATCTTGTCATGCAGGTGCGCATTCAGAGTTAACAGCAAATCGTATTTGTGCTTGATGCTAATGCTGCATTTCCAACTAGGAATTGTCGGATTTGCTTTGTAGTCGCGTCAATGACCTTCAATATGCACTTATTGTAGGCTACTTCGCTTTGGAGTCTGAAACAAATCCACTGTTAACGTTAATGTTTGTTAACATTCCTGTATTTACTGTAAGGCGGTTTATTATCAAGTCCAGTGTATTAGCCTATTAATCAGGTAATACTTAAAAGCGCATCTCTGGGAAGCCAGTCCGGTTTGATTTCAAACGCTCGCGAGTCATGCAGTGAATGTTGGTATTTATATCACAGCCTAGTCGGTAACAAAAAAAAAAACACTCTGCTACATGACCGTGTTTTATCACTCTTGCCTGCATTGTAACGTTAGTGTAATAGTATTAAGCAACACCCAGGTTAAAACCGACATCTAGATGTTTTTTCACGTGATATTTTGTTTACTGTAGGTTTGTTCCAGAATCGCGATGTGCCCGATGTCTGCACAGAGCTACGTAACCTCAATATAGGCTACTGTAGCTATAGCCTATACTGTTATAATCTGAAAGAATTAATGGCAGCATCTGACGTAGGCTATTTCACAACCATTTCTCTAGATGCGTGAAACGAATGGCTGTGTCGTATTAACGGACATATCCCATTGTTCATAATATCGCAGTGTAACATCTGAAATCAAATGTAGCCAAAATGCGTCATTTGGAAACGTATGCTTGTATAAATCCATGAATGCACATTTATATACTGAAATGGTAGCTGCCATACTTATTTAGGCCTATGTTTAATCGTGTTCTTTTAAACAACGTGTGCGAGGAAAAAGTCTAATTAACGCTGCTTCTTCACCGTCTCTAAAATGAGATCTCCACCATGGAACACGAGAGACTGCAAAATCTAACTGGACCACCAGAGGGCACCAAATACAAGGGAATGGACGGGAGCATAAAAGAAGCGCGCAAGGATCCACTGTCAATACATTGACGGTAACAGACATGTGCACACATGACCTGAAGTTGTAGCTACAGCCCAACTTGCAATTACTTTAGTAATTGCACCTTCTCTAGTTATTATTATTATTATTATAGGTATTTTGAGAACGCATCTCCTCCTACATGCTTCCACATAGAACAACCATTCCAACTGTACATTTTAGCGTACTACTCGCAGTATGTTGCTATGACTTTATGGATGCATAACATTTATGCTTTTAGAGATATTATACTTTTAAGACGTAAAAATGCCAGTAATTGCATGTCCTGGCCACTAGGTCTATTCCCTGATTGGCCAATGTGACATGTCACGTGACAGTTTGCATTCCCTGCCTTTTTTCGCTTTGTAATGGCGGCCATGGAAGGTCTTGCCGACCGAGAGTAGCCTACAGGCTGCCTACAGGCGACCTCCTGTCCGAATTGCAGTTTGAACTGAAAACATGCGCTGTACTGAAAGTCGGTTTATTATCAAGTTGAGTGTATTAGCCTATTAACCATGTAATACTTAAAGCGCATCTCTGGGAAGGCAGTCCGTTTATTCCAAACCCTCTCGCGAGTTCCAGTGACGCACTGAATGTTGTTATTGAAATCACAGCGTAGTCTAAAAATAGAAAGAACACCCGCCAAATGCCTGTTTTTTATCTGTCTTGCCTGCATTGTAACGTTAGGCTAATAGTATTAAGCAACACCCAGGTTAAAACAGACATCTAGATGTTTTTTCACATGATATTTTGTTTACTGTAGCCTCATTCGAGAATCGCGATGTCTCCACATAGAGGTACGTAACCTCAATATAGGCAACTGTATTGCAGTTGGAACATATGTACTGTAAGTATGTTTGTTAACATTCATGTATTTACTGTAAGGCGGTTTATTATCAAGTCGAGTAGTCTATGTGGTGTATTAGTCTATTAATCATGTAATACTTAAAGCGCATCTCTGGGAAGGCGGTCCGTTTATTCCAAACGCTCGTTCCAGTGACGCACTGAATGTTGTTATTGAAATCACAGCGTAGTCTGTAAAAATACAAAAGACACTTGGCTATATGACCGTGTTTGTGCATTGTAACGTTAGCCTAATAGTATTAAGCAACACCCAGGTTAAAACAGACATCTAGATGTTTTTCCACATGATATTTTGTTTACTGTAGCCTCATTCGAGAATCGCGATGTCTCCACATAGAGGTACGTAACCTCAATATAGGCAACTGTATTGCAGTTGGAACATATGTACTGTAAGTATGTTTGTTAACATTCATGTATTTACTGTAAGGCGGTTTATTATCAAGTCGAGTAGTCTATGTGGTGTATTAGTCTATTAATCATCTAATACTTAAAACGCATCTCTGGGAAGGCGGTCCGTTTATTCCAAACGCTCGTTCCAGTGACGCACTGAATGTTGTTATTGAAATCACAGCGTAGTCTGTAAAAATACAAAAGACACTTGGCTATATGACCGTGTTTGTGCATTGTAACGTTAGCCTAATAGTATTAAGCATCTTGTCATGCAGGTGCGCATTCAGAGTTAACAGCAAATCGTATTTGTGCTTGATGCTAATGCTGCATTTCCAACTAGGAATTGTCGGATTTGCTTTGTAGTCGCGTCAATGACCTTCAATATGCACTTATTGTAGGCTACTTCGCTTTGGAGTCTGAAACAAATCCACTGTTAACGTTAATGTTTGTTAACATTCCTGTATTTACTGTAAGGCGGTTTATTATCAAGTCCAGTGTATTAGCCTATTAATCAGGTAATACTTAAAAGCGCATCTCTGGGAAGCCAGTCCGGTTTGATTTCAAACGCTCGCGAGTCATGCAGTGAATGTTGGTATTTATATCACAGCCTAGTCGGTAACAAAAAAAAAAACACTCTGCTACATGACCGTGTTTTATCACTCTTGCCTGCATTGTAACGTTAGTGTAATAGTATTAAGCAACACCCAGGTTAAAACCGACATCTAGATGTTTTTTCACGTGATATTTTGTTTACTGTAGGTTTGTTCCAGAATCGCGATGTGCCCGATGTCTGCACAGAGCTACGTAACCTCAATATAGGCTACTGTAGCTATAGCCTATACTGTTATAATCTGAAAGAATTAATGGCAGCATCTGACGTAGGCTATTTCACAACCATTTCTCTAGATGCGTGAAACGAATGGCTGTGTCGTATTAACGGACATATCCCATTGTTCATAATATCGCAGTGTAACATCTGAAATCAAATGTAGCCAAAATGCGTCATTTGGAAACGTATGCTTGTATAAATCCATGAATGCACATTTATATACTGAAATGGTAGCTGCCATACTTATTTAGGCCTATGTTTAATCGTGTTCTTTTAAACAACGTGTGCGAGGAAAAAGTCTAATTAACGCTGCTTCTTCACCGTCTCTAAAATGAGATCTCCACCATGGAACACGAGAGACTGCAAAATCTAACTGGACCACCAGAGGGCACCAAATACAAGGGAATGGACGGGAGCATAAAAGAAGCGCGCAAGGATCCACTGTCAATACATTGACGGTAACAGACATGTGCACACATGACCTGAAGTTGTAGCTACAGCCCAACTTGCAATTACTTTAGTAATTGCACCTTCTCTAGTTAGTTAGTTAGTTATTAGTTGGGCTGCTGTAGGCAGCCCAAGTATTGTTCCTACTCATACTTCATATTATTATTATTATTATTATTATTATTATTATAGGTATTTTGAGAACGCATCTCCTCCTACATACTTCCACATAGAACAACCATTCCAACTGTACATTTTAGCGTACTACTCGTAGTATGTTGCTATGACTTTATGGATGCATAACATTTATACTTTTAGAGATATTATACTTTTAAGACGTAAAAATGCCAGTAATTGCATGTCCTGGCCACTAGGTCTATTCCCTGATTGGCCAATGTGACATGTCACGTGACCGTTTGCATTCCCTGCCTTTTTTCGCTTTGTAATGGCGGCCATGGAAGGTCTTACCGACCGACAAATGCTGCGCGATATGTGGATACTACACGACCTTACCGAGCGAGAAATGCTACACTATATGTGGATAATACACGACTGGTAGGTAGATGCGCATTTAAAACAAATTAAGACTGCCTCATACTGTAGAAAATAATATTTGGGTAACCGTAGTGAACTTGTAAGGTAACCTTCGAACGTAGCATACAGGCTGCCTCCTGTCCGAATTGCAGTTTGAACTGAAAACATGCGCTGTAGCCTACTGTTAACTTTACTGAAAGTCGGTTTATTATCAAGTTGAGTGTATTAGCCTATTAACCATGTAATACTTAAAGCGCATCTCTGGGAAGGCAGTCCGTTTATTCCAAACGCTCTCGCGAGTTCCAGTGACGCACTGAATGTTGTTATTGAAATCACAGCGTAGTCTAAAAATAGAAAAAGCACCCGCCAAATGCCTGTTTTTTATCTGTCTTGCCTGCATTGTAACGTTAGGCTAATAGTATTAAGCAACACTCAGGTTAAAACAGACATCTAGATGTTTTTTCACATGATATTTTGTTTACTGTAGCCTCATTCCAGAATCGCGATGTCTCCACATAGAGGTACGTAAGCTCAATATTGGCAACTGTATGAGAAATGCTACGCTATATGTGTGCTACGCTGTATGTAGATAATACACGAGTGGTAGGTACATGCACATTTAAAACAAAATAAGACTGCGTCATACTGTAGAAAATAGTATTTGGCTAACCGTAGCGAACTTGTAAGGTAATCTTACAACGTAGCCTACAAGGCTACCTTTTGTCCGGATTGCAGTTTGAACACCGGTCTGAAAACGTGCTGTTCTGTTTGGTAACATTCATGTATTTACTGTAAGGCGGTTTATTATCAAGTCGAGTAGTCTATGTGGTGTATTAGTCTATTAATCATGTAATACTTAAAGCCCATCTCTGGGAAGGCGGTCCGTTTATTCCAAACGCTCGTTCCAGTGACGCACTGAATGTTGTTATTGAAATCACAGCGTAGTCTGTAAAAATACAAAAGACACTTGGCTATATGACCGTGTTTGTGCATTGTAACGTTAGCCTAATAGTATTAAGCAACACCCAGGTTAAAACAGACATCTAGATGTTTTTCCACATGATATTTTGTTTACTGTAGCCTCATTCGAGAATCGCGATGTCTCCACATAGAGGTACGTAACCTCAATATAGGCAACTGTATTGCAGTTGGAACATATGTACTGTAAGTATGTTTGTTAACATTCATGTATTTACTGTAAGGCGGTTTATTATCAAGTCGAGTAGTCTATGTGGTGTATTAGTCTATTAATCATCTAATACTTAAAACGCATCTCTGGGAAGGCGGTCCGTTTATTCCAAACGCTCGTTCCACTGACGCACTGAATGTTGTTATTGAAATCACAGCGTAGTCTGTAAAAATACAAAAGACACTTGGCTATATGACCGTGTTTGTGCATTGTAACGTTAGCCTAATAGTATTAAGCATCTTGTCATGCAGGTGCGCATTCAGAGTTAACAGCAAATCGTATTTGTGCTTGATGCTAATGCTGCATTTCCAACTAGGAATTGTCGGATTTGCTTTGTAGTCGCGTCAATGACCTTCAATATGCACTTATTGTAGGCTACTTCGCTTTGGAGTCTGAAACAAATCCACTGTTAACGTTAATGTTTGTTAACATTCCTGTATTTACTGTAAGGCGGTTTATTATCAAGTCCAGTGTATTAGCCTATTAATCAGGTAATACTTAAAAGCGCATCTCTGGGAAGCCAGTCCGGTTTGATTTCAAACGCTCGCGAGTCATGCAGTGAATGTTGGTATTTATATCACAGCCTAGTCGGTAACAAAAAAAAAAACACTCTGCTACATGACCGTGTTTTATCACTCTTGCCTGCATTGTAACGTTAGTGTAATAGTATTAAGCAACACCCAGGTTAAAACCGACATCTAGATGTTTTTTCACGTGATATTTTGTTTACTGTAGGTTTGTTCCAGAATCGCGATGTGCCCGATGTCTGCACAGAGCTACGTAACCTCAATATAGGCTACTGTAGCTATAGCCTATACTGTTATAATCTGAAAGAATTAATGGCAGCATCTGACGTAGGCTATTTCACAACCATTTCTCTAGATGCGTGAAACGAATGGCTGTGTCGTATTAACGGACATATCCCATTGTTCATAATATCGCAGTGTAACATCTGAAATCAAATGTAGCCAAAATGCGTCATTTGGAAACGTATGCTTGTATAAATCCATGAATGCACATTTATATACTGAAATGGTAGCTGCCATACTTATTTAGGCCTATGTTTAATCGTGTTCTTTTAAACAACGTGTGCGAGGAAAAAGTCTAATTAACGCTGCTTCTTCACCGTCTCTAAAATGAGATCTCCACCATGGAACACGAGAGACTGCAAAATCTAACTGGACCACCAGAGGGCACCAAATACAAGGGAATGGACGGGAGCATAAAAGAAGCGCGCAAGGATCCACTGTCAATACATTGACGGTAACAGACATGTGCACACATGACCTGAAGTTGTAGCTACAGCCCAACTTGCAATTACTTTAGTAATTGCACCTTCTCTAGTTATTATTATTATTATTATTATAGGTATTTTGAGAACGCATCTCCTCCTACATGCTTCCACATAGAACAACCATTCCAACTGTACATTGTAGCGTACTATTCACAGTATGTTGCTATGACTTTTTGGATGCATAACATTCATACTTTTTGAGATATAATAGTTTTAAAACGTAAAAATGTCCATATACTTAACATGGGAATAGTAATTTCATGTCCTGGCCACTAGGTCTATTCCCTGATTGGCCAATGTGACATGTCACGTGACCGTTTCCAGATTCTACCTTTTTTCGCTTTGTAAATCTAACCACCACCAGAGGGCGCCAAATACAAGGGAATGGACGGGAGCATAAAAGAAGCACGCAAGAATCCACTCTCAATACATTGACGTTAACAGACATGTGCACACATGACCTGAAGTTGTAGCTACAGCCCAACTTGCAATTACTTTAGTAATTGCACCTTTTCTAGTTATTATTATTATTATTATAGGTATTTTGAGAACGCATCTCCTCCTACATGCTTCCACATAGAACAACCATTCCAACTGTACATTGTAGCGTACTACTCACAGTATGTTGCTATGACTTTTTGGATGCATAACATTTATACTTTTTGAGATATAATAGTTTTAAAACGTAAAAATGTCCATATACTTAACATGGGAATAGTAATTTCATGTCCTGGCCACTAGGTCTATTCCCTGATTGGCCAATGTGACATGTCACGTGACCGTTTCCAGATTCTGCCTTTTTTCGCTTTGTAAATCTAACTGGACCTCCAGAGGGCACCAAATACAAGGGAATGGACGGGAGCATAAAAGAAGCACGCAAGAATCCACTCTCAATACATTGACGTTAACAGACGTGCACACATGACCTGAACTTGTAGGTACAGCCCAACTTGCAATTACTTTAGTAATTGCACCTTTTCTAGTTATTAGTTGGGCTGCTGTAGGCAGCCCAAGTACTGTTCCTACTCATACTTCATATTATTATTATTATTATTAGTTGGGCTGCTGTAGGCAGCCCAAGTATTGTTCCTACTCATACTTCATATTATTATTATTATTATTATTATTATTATTATTATTATAGGTATTTTGAGAACGCATCTCCTCCTACATACTTCCACATAGAACAACCATTCCAACTGTACATTTTAGCGTACTACTCGTAGTATGTTGCTATGACTTTATGGATGCATAACATTTATACTTTTAGAGATATTATACTTTTAAGACGTAAAAATGCCAGTAATTGCATGTCCTGGCCACTAGGTCTATTCCCTGATTGGCCAATGTGACATGTCACGTGACCGTTTGCATTCCCTGCCTTTTTTCGCTTTGTAATGGCGGCCATGGAAGGTCTTACCGACCGACAAATGCTGCGCGATATGTGGATACTACACGACCTTACCGAGCGAGAAATGCTACACTATATGTGGATAATACACGACTGGTAGGTAGATGCGCATTTAAAACAAATTAAGACTGCCTCATACTGTAGAAAATAATATTTGGGTAACCGTAGTGAACTTGTAAGGTAACCTTCGAACGTAGCATACAGGCTGCCTCCTGTCCGAATTGCAGTTTGAACTGAAAACATGCGCTGTAGCCTACTGTTAACTTTACTGAAAGTCGGTTTATTATCAAGTTGAGTGTATTAGCCTATTAACCATGTAATACTTAAAGCGCATCTCTGGGAAGGCAGTCCGTTTATTCCAAACGCTCTCGCGAGTTCCAGTGACGCACTGAATGTTGTTATTGAAATCACAGCGTAGTCTAAAAATAGAAAAAGCACCCGCCAAATGCCTGTTTTTTATCTGTCTTGCCTGCATTGTAACGTTAGGCTAATAGTATTAAGCAACACTCAGGTTAAAACAGACATCTAGATGTTTTTTCACATGATATTTTGTTTACTGTAGCCTCATTCCAGAATCGCGATGTCTCCACATAGAGGTACGTAAGCTCAATATTGGCAACTGTATGAGAAATGCTACGCTATATGTGTGCTACGCTGTATGTAGATAATACACGAGTGGTAGGTACATGCACATTTAAAACAAAATAAGACTGCGTCATACTGTAGAAAATAGTATTTGGCTAACCGTAGCGAACTTGTAAGGTAATCTTACAACGTAGCCTACAAGGCTACCTTTTGTCCGGATTGCAGTTTGAACACCGGTCTGAAAACGTGCTGTTCTGTTTGGTAACATTCATGTATTTACTGTAAGGCGGTTTATTATCAAGTCGAGTAGTCTATGTGGTGTATTAGTCTATTAATCATGTAATACTTAAAGCCCATCTCTGGGAAGGCGGTCCGTTTATTCCAAACGCTCGTTCCAGTGACGCACTGAATGTTGTTATTGAAATCACAGCGTAGTCTGTAAAAATACAAAAGACACTTGGCTATATGACCGTGTTTGTGCATTGTAACGTTAGCCTAATAGTATTAAGCAACACCCAGGTTAAAACAGACATCTAGATGTTTTTCCACATGATATTTTGTTTACTGTAGCCTCATTCGAGAATCGCGATGTCTCCACATAGAGGTACGTAACCTCAATATAGGCAACTGTATTGCAGTTGGAACATATGTACTGTAAGTATGTTTGTTAACATTCATGTATTTACTGTAAGGCGGTTTATTATCAAGTCGAGTAGTCTATGTGGTGTATTAGTCTATTAATCATCTAATACTTAAAACGCATCTCTGGGAAGGCGGTCCGTTTATTCCAAACGCTCGTTCCACTGACGCACTGAATGTTGTTATTGAAATCACAGCGTAGTCTGTAAAAATACAAAAGACACTTGGCTATATGACCGTGTTTGTGCATTGTAACGTTAGCCTAATAGTATTAAGCATCTTGTCATGCAGGTGCGCATTCAGAGTTAACAGCAAATCGTATTTGTGCTTGATGCTAATGCTGCATTTCCAACTAGGAATTGTCGGATTTGCTTTGTAGTCGCGTCAATGACCTTCAATATGCACTTATTGTAGGCTACTTCGCTTTGGAGTCTGAAACAAATCCACTGTTAACGTTAATGTTTGTTAACATTCCTGTATTTACTGTAAGGCGGTTTATTATCAAGTCCAGTGTATTAGCCTATTAATCAGGTAATACTTAAAAGCGCATCTCTGGGAAGCCAGTCCGGTTTGATTTCAAACGCTCGCGAGTCATGCAGTGAATGTTGGTATTTATATCACAGCCTAGTCGGTAACAAAAAAAAAAACACTCTGCTACATGACCGTGTTTTATCACTCTTGCCTGCATTGTAACGTTAGTGTAATAGTATTAAGCAACACCCAGGTTAAAACCGACATCTAGATGTTTTTTCACGTGATATTTTGTTTACTGTAGGTTTGTTCCAGAATCGCGATGTGCCCGATGTCTGCACAGAGCTACGTAACCTCAATATAGGCTACTGTAGCTATAGCCTATACTGTTATAATCTGAAAGAATTAATGGCAGCATCTGACGTAGGCTATTTCACAACCATTTCTCTAGATGCGTGAAACGAATGGCTGTGTCGTATTAACGGACATATCCCATTGTTCATAATATCGCAGTGTAACATCTGAAATCAAATGTAGCCAAAATGCGTCATTTGGAAACGTATGCTTGTATAAATCCATGAATGCACATTTATATACTGAAATGGTAGCTGCCATACTTATTTAGGCCTATGTTTAATCGTGTTCTTTTAAACAACGTGTGCGAGGAAAAAGTCTAATTAACGCTGCTTCTTCACCGTCTCTAAAATGAGATCTCCACCATGGAACACGAGAGACTGCAAAATCTAACTGGACCACCAGAGGGCACCAAATACAAGGGAATGGACGGGAGCATAAAAGAAGCACGCAAGGATCCACTGTCAATACATTGACGTTAACAGACATGTGCACACATGACCTGAAGTTGTAGCTACAGCCCAACTTGCAATTACTTTAGTAATTGCACCTTCTCTAGTTATTATTATTATTATTATAGGTATTTTGAGAACGCATCTCCTCCTACATGCTTCCACATAGAACAACCATTCCAACTGTACATTGTAGCGTACTACTCACAGTATGTTGCTATGACTTTATGGATGCATAACATTTATACTTTTTGAGATATAATAGTTTTAAAGTGTAAAAATGGCAGTAATTTCATTTTCTGGCCACTAGGTCTATTCCCTGATTGGCCAATGTGACATATCACGTGACCGTTTCCAGATTCTGCCTATTTTCGCTGTGTAATGGCGGCCATGGAATGTCTTGCCGACCGAGAAATGCTACGCGATATGTGGATAATACAGGACCTTACCGAGCGTGAAATGCTACACTATATGTGGATAATACACGACTGGTAGGTAGATGCGCATTTAAAACAAATTAAGACTGCCTCATACTGTAGAAAATAATATTTGGGTAACCGTAGTGAACTTGTAAGGTAACCTTCGAACGTAGCATACAGGCTGCCTCCTGTCCGAATTGCAGTTTGAACTGAAAACATGCGCTGTAGCCTACTGTTAACTTTACTGAAAGTCGGTTTATTATCAAGTTGAGTGTATTAGCCTATTAACCATGTAATACTTAAAGCGCATCTCTGGGAAGGCAGTCCGTTTATTCCAAACGCTCTCGCGAGTTCCAGTGACGCACTGAATGTTGTTATTGAAATCACAGCGTAGTCTAAAAATAGAAAAAACACCCGCCAAATGCCTGTTTTTTATCTGTCTTGCCTGCATTGTAACGTTAGGCTAATAGTATTAAGCAACACCCAGGTTAAAACAGACATCTAGATGTTTTTTCACATGATATTTTGTTTACTGTAGCCTCATTCCAGAATCGCGATGTCTCCACATAGAGGTACGTAACCTCAATATAGGCAACTGTATGAGAAATGCTACGCTATATGTGGATAATTCACGAGTGGTAGGTAGATGCACATTTACCAAATAAATAAGACTGCGTCATACTGTAGAAAATAATATTTGCCTAACCGTAGCGAACTTGTAAGGTAACCTTACAACGTAGCCTATACAGGCTACATGCTCTCGCATTTGGAGTGTTCACATCGCTCTGAAAAAATGCGCTGTTCTGTTTGTTAACATTCCTATATTTACTGTAAGGCAGTTTATTATCAAGTCTAGTGTATTAGCCTATTCATCATGTAATACTTAAAGCGCATCTCTGGGAAGACAGGCGTTTTGATAAACCAGCGCGAGCTGGAGTGATGCACTAAATGTTGGTATTAATATCACAGCCTAGTCGGTAACAAAAAAAAAAACACTGCTACATGACCGTGTTTTATCACTCTTGCCTACATTGTAACGTTAGCCTTATAGTATGAAGCAACACCCAGGTTAAAACCGACATCTAGATGTTTTTTCACGTGATATTTTGTTTACTGTAGGTTTGTTCCAGAATCGCGATGTGCCCGATGTCTGCACAGAGCTACGTAACCTCAATATAGGCTACTGTAGCTATAGCCTATACTGTTATAATCTGAAAGAATTAATGGCAGCATCTGACGTAGGCTATTTCACAACCATTTCTCTAGATGCGTGAAACGAATGGCTGTGTCGTATTAACGGACATATCCCATTGTTCATAATATCGCAGTGTAACATCTGAAATCAAATGTAGCCAAAATGCGTCATTTGGAAACGTATGCTTGTATAAATCCATGAATGCACATTTATATACTGAAATGGTAGCTGCCATACTTATTTAGGCCTATGTTTAATCGTGTTCTTTTAAACAACGTGTGCGAGGAAAAAGTCTAATTAACGCTGCTTCTTCACCGTCTCTAAAATGAGATCTCCACCATGGAACACGAGAGACTGCAAAATCTAACTGGACCACCAGAGGGCACCAAATACAAGGGAATGGACGGGAGCATAAAAGAAGCACGCAAGGATCCACTGTCAATACATTGACGTTAACAGACATGTGCACACATGACCTGAAGTTGTAGCTACAGCCCAACTTGCAATTACTTTAGTAATTGCACCTTCTCTAGTTATTATTATTATTATAGGTATTTTGAGAACGCATCTCCTCCTACATGCTTCCACATAGAACAACCATTCCAACTGTACATTGTAGCGTACTACTCACAGTATGTTGCTATGACTTTATGGATGCATAACATTTATACTTTTTGAGATATAATAGTTTTAAAGTGTAAAAATGGCAGTAATTTCATTTTCTGGCCACTAGGTCTATTCCCTGATTGGCCAATGTGACATATCACGTGACCGTTTCCAGATTCTGCCTATTTTCGCTGTGTAATGGCGGCCATGGAATGTCTTGCCGACCGAGAAATGCTACGCGATATGTGGATACTACACGACCTTACCGAGCGTGAAATGCTACACTATATGTGGATAATACACAAGTGGTAGGTAGATGCACATTTAAAACAAAATAAGACTGCGTCATACTGTAGAAAATAGTATTTGGCTAACCGTAGCGAACTTGTAAGGTAACCTTAAAACGGCTGCCTACAGGCGACCTCCTGTCCGAATTGCAGTTTGAACTGAAAACATGCGCTGTACTGAAAGTCGGTTTATTATCAAGTTGAGTGTATTAGCCTATTAACCATGTAATACTTAAAGCGCATCTCTGGGAAGGCAGTCCGTTTATTCCAAACCCTCTCGCGAGTTCCAGTGACGCACTGAATGTTGTTATTGAAATCACAGCGTAGTCTAAAAATAGAAAAAACACCCGCCAAATGCCTGTTTTTTATCTGTCTTGCCTGTATTGTAACGTTAGGCTAATAGTATTAAGCAACACCCAGGTTAAAACAGACATCTAGATGTTTTTTCACATGATATTTTGTTTACTGTAGCCTCATTCGAGAATCGCGATGTCTCCACATGGAGGTACGTAACCTCAATATAGGCAACTGTATTGCAGTTGGAACATATGTACTGTAAGTATGTTTGTTAACATTCATGTATTTACTGTAAGGCGGTTTATTATCAAGTCGAGTAGTCTATGTGGTGTATTAGTCTATTAATCATGTAATACTTAAAGCGCATCTCTGGGAAGGCGGTCCGTTTATTCCAAACGCTCGTTCCAGTGACGCACTGAATGTTGTTATTGAAATCACAGCGTAGTCTGTAAAAATACAAAAGACACTTGGCTATATGACCGTGTTTGTGCATTGTAACGTTAGCCTAATAGTATTAAGCAACACCCAGGTTAAAACAGACATCTAGATGTTTTTTCACATGATATTTTGTTTACTGTAGCCTCATTCCAGAATCGCGATGTCTCCACATAGAGGTACGTAACCTCAATATAGGCAACTGTATGAGAAATGCTACGCTATATGTGGATAATTCACGAGTGGTAGGTAGATGCACATTTACCAAATAAATAAGACTGCGTCATACTGTAGAAAATAATATTTGCCTAACCGTAGCGAACTTGTAAGGTAACCTTAAAACGAGCCTATACAGGCTACATGCTCTCGCATTTGGAGTGTTCACATCGCTCTGAAAAAATGCGCTGTTCTGTTTGTTAACATTCCTATATTTACTGTAAGGCAGTTTATTATCAAGTCTAGTGTATTAGCCTATTCATCATGTAATACTTAAAGCGCATCTCTGGGAAGACAGGCGTTTTGATAAACCAGCGCGAGCTGGAGTGATGCACTAAATGTTGGTATTAATATCACAGCCTAGTCGGTAACAACAAAAAAAACACTCTGCTACATGACCGTGTTTTATCACTCTTGCCTGCATTGTAACGTTAGCCTTATAGTATGAAGCAACACCGAGGTTAAAACCGACATCTAGATGTTTTTTCACGTGATATTTTGTTTACTGTAGGTTTGTTCCAGAATCGCGATGTGCCCGATGTCTGCACAGAGCTACGTAACCTCAATATAGGCTACTGTAGCTATAGCCTATACTGTTATAATCTGAAAGAATTAATGGCAGCATCTGACGTAGGCTATTTCACAACCATTTCTCTAGATGCGTGAAACGAATGACTGTGTCGTATTAACGGACATATCCCATTGTTCATAATATCGCAGTGTAACATCTGAAATCAAATGTAGCCAAAATGCGTCATTTGGAAACGTATGCTTGTATAAATCCATGAATGCACATTTATATACTGAAATGGTAGCTGCCATACTTATTTAGGCCTATGTTTAATCGTGTTCTTTTAAACAACGTGTGCGAGGAAAAAGTCTAATTAACGCTGCTTCTTCACCGTCTCTAAAATGAGATCTCCACCATGGAACACGAGAGACTGCAAAATCTAACTGGACCACCAGAGGGCACCAAATACAAGGGAATGGACGGGAGCATAAAAGAAGCACGCAAGGATCCACTGTCAATACATTGACGTTAACAGACATGTGCACACATGACCTGAAGTTGTAGCTACAGCCCAACTTGCAATTACTTTAGTAATTGCACCTTCTCTAGTTATTATTATTATTATAGGTATTTTGAGAACGCATCTCCTCCTACATGCTTCCACATAGAACAACCATTCCAACTGTACATTTTAGCGTACTACTCGCAGTATGTTGCTATGACTTTATGGATGCATAACATTTATGGTTGTCGAGATATAATAGTTTTAAAGTGTAAAAATGTCAGTAATTTCATTTTCTGGCCACTAGGTCTATTCCCTGATTGGCCAATGTGACATGTCACGTGACCGTTTCCAGATTCTGCCTTTTTTCGCTTTGTAAATCTAACTGGACCACCAGAGGGCACCAAATACAAGGGAATGGACGGGAGCATAAAAGAAGCACGCAAGAATCCACTCTCAATACATTGACGTTAACAGACATGTGCACACATGACCTGAAGTTGTAGCTACAGCCCAACTTGCAATTACTTTAGTAATTGCACCTTTTCTAGTTATTATTATTATATTAATAGGTATTTTGAGAAAGCATCTCCTCCTACATGCTTCCATGTATAACAAGCATTCCAACTGTACATTGTAGCGTACTACTCACAGTATGTTGCTATGACTTTTTGGATGCAAAACATTTATAGTTTTCGAGATATAATAGTTTTAAAGCCTTCCTAGGGCACATCGTCAGCGAGCGGGGCGTAGCCACCGATCCATCTAAGGTGGCTGCTGTGAGGGACTGGCCGGTCCCTGGCAACGTGGGTGAGTTGCGAAGCTTCCTGGGCCTGGCGTCTTACTATCGGCGCTTTGTCCGGGACTTCGCTACCCTGGCTAGCCCCCTCAATCGCTTTACGTATAAGTGCCGGGGCCGTTTGTGTGGCAGGAGGGGCAATCCATGGCCTTTGACCAGCTCAGGGCGGCCCTCACTGAAGTTCCGATGTTGGCGTACCCCGACGCCCAGCGACCCTTCATCGTCGACACCGACGCAAGCAACACCGGAGTGGGGGCCGTCCTGTCACAGGAGGATGAAGACGGCGAGCGAGTGGTGGCCTACTACAGCCGGGCCCTGGGGAAGGCGGAATGCAATTATTGCATCACCAGGCAGGAGCTGCTCGCTGTGGTCAGGGCCTTGCGCCACTTCCGGCCATACCTGCAAGGCAGCCACTTCCTCTTGCGCACTGACCACGCCTCACTCACCTGGTTCCTAAATTTTAAAGACCCTGAGGGGCAAGTTGCTCGCTGGCTGGAACAACTGCAAGGCTATGACTTCGAAATCCGGCACCGGGCAGGCCGACTTCATGGGAACGCAGACACTTTATCGCCCCGGCCGTGCGCAGCCCAGGAGTGTCGCTACTGTAGCCGCCAAGAGGAACGGGACTAGGTGAGCCCAGATGTGGCGGTGGTCCAGGCCAGCGGCGACGCGGAGGGGTGGCTGCCGCTGACACCCATGGAGCTGCGAGAGACCCAGGAAGCAGACAGCACGCTGGGCAAGGTGCGGGGCTGGCTGGAGGCGGGGCAGCGCCCCGAGCGGTCGGTGGTGTCGGCAGAGAGCCCAGAGCTTAAGAGCTATCACAGCCTGTACAGCAGCTTGGTGCAGCGCGACGGCCTCCTCTACAGACGGTGGCAGGCTCCAGGCCGGGGCAGCGACATCCTGCAGCTGTTGGTGCCACGGGCGCTCCGCCCTGATGTCCTCAGGTTGGTCCACGGCTCGGTGGGGGCGGGCCACTTCGGGTGGGGGTGGACGTTCTCGGGCCCTTCCCCGTCACCGACTCCGGCAATCACTACATTCTCGTAGCAATGGATTACTTCACCAAGTGGCCGGAGGCGTTCGCTATACCAGACCAGAGTGCGGCGACGACGGCGGAAAGGCTCGTGGAGGAAATGTCCACCCGTTTCGGGGCCCCTGCCAAGCTCCACAGTGACCAGGGGCGCAACTTCGAGTCCCAGTTGCTGGCTGAGGTTTGCAAACGGCTGGGCGTGACAAAGACCCAAACGACGCCACTCCATCCCCAAAGCGACGGCCTCGTCGAGCGATTTAACTGCACGCTAGCTACCCAGCTAGCCATCTTAGCCAGCCAGCACCAGCGGGACTGGGATCGCCACCTGCCATTGGTCCTGTGGGCTTACAGGTCAGTCGTGCAGGAGTCCTGCCAACTCACCCCTGCTGCCCTGATGTTCGGACGGGAGCTCAGGACACCAGTGGACTTGGTGTTCGGGGCTCCGCCCGAGCCTGAAGAACCAAGCCGTACTCGGGAGGAGTACTACCACCGGCTGTGGGACCGCCTCCTCGTCGCTCACAACTTCGCCCGCAAGGCCCAGGCCTCTGCCGGCTTTAAGAAGAAGCGGTGGTACGACACACGCTGCAGAGTACAGGCCTTTGCAGTGGGAGAGCAGGTCTGGGTTTATTGCCCTGAGCGAAAGAAGGGCCTGTCACCCAAGCTGCGAGCGAGCTGGCGGGGGCCTGGGGAAGTTGTGGAACGGCTCTCTGAGGTGGTTTATCGCATCAGGATGCCAGGCCGGGGGCGCCTGGTGGTGCTGCATCAAGACCGGCTCGCGCCCTACAGGCCCCTGGCAACTCCTGATGCAGCTGAGCCGGAGGTGAGCAGCGACACTGTGTTACCCAGTGAGCCTGAGCCCAGCGACACTCCGCTGAGTGCTACCGGGAGACCTAAACGACACTGGCGGCCCCCAGGCCACTTACGGGACTTTGATGTGAGTTGTGGGTGGACTGCGGGGTTGTCGGGGACTTGTGACCCCTTGGGTGGGGGCAATGTGGCGGCCTGGGGATTCTCAACTGGCCAGCTAGGACCGGGTAGTGAGCCACTACCCGGTCGATGTGTAGATAATTGTAAATAACGTGCTGTGTGTGTTTTAGTTGTGTTAGCTTGTTAGCCGCGTATTGTGTTAATCGTAAACTTTAAACGTAACTGTAAACTGTCGTTTAACTGTAACCTAGTGGCTGTGTTATGTGTGGCTGTGATTGGCTAGGAATGTGTAAGTATGTGCGCCAATCACAGCCGACTAGTTCAAATATAAGGCAGTACCTGAAGCGATTCGTGGTAGTAGTAAAAGTGTTCCCAAGCTGTGAACATTGCTGTGCAGAATTCCAACTGCTATTTTCAGAGCTGGTAAGGTAGCACCAATAAAACGAAGCTCGGCTACGAGCGATTCGATACTGCAAGCCGCTGTCTCCCTCCCTCATTCTCCGCGCTCGCTACAATATAATGGTTAAAGCGCATGTCTGTGAAGCCAGTCCGTTTTCGAGCTCGAGTGATGCACTGAATGTTGGTATTAATAGCCTAGTAGTGTTGTGTCGTTCGCGAACGATTCGTTCAAAAGAACGAATCTTTTGGGTGAACGAACTGAACTGAATCACTTACTGAAAAGATCCGTTCATTTCTCAGTTCAGTTCAGTTCACGAATGGATCTGATCAGCAGCGAGCGTGCACCGTGCAGGGAGGGGGAGGGACTGCCGCGAGCGAACGTGATTCGTCCCTTGCGAACCAGTTCTGCTGTGCTGAACGAATCATTCGCATTTGCTTCTTCCTATTCCATTTCGGACGTATTGTTCTAAGTATTGTATAGCCGAAATGAGTACCGTGTTTGCCTGTTGTATACTAGAAAGTTTTTTTTTCTTTTTTTTCTCTAATTTGTTTCCTAAATTGTTCGAAATAAAGTTTATATTAAAAAAAAAAATTAGCGGGCGGGCGCCGAGCGAGGCAGCGAGCGTGCAGAGTGGACTGATTCGTTCACTGCGTGACGTGACGTGATCCTGAGTGATAATCAGCGGCTCAAACTGCCAGAATCAGGCCCAGCAAGTTAAGACTTAAAAGTCATTGAAAACCAGCGTTCACCTCCAATATTGATATTCAACGAGGAAACTTTTAAAATATCAAGATTTGTAAACGGAGTTTGGCGCATTTGTCAAAGCGACAGCACTTCCGCATGAACTGTTCGGCCGTCAGTTCACTGAGTGAGTCGGACTACGCAGTACGCAGTCGGAGCTCCGCCCAAGCACTGAACGATTCGGTGAACGAATCTTTTGAACGAATCTTTTTAATGAACTGATTCTAGTGATTCGTGTCACTGAAGTGAACTGTTTTGCCCATCACTATAGCCTAGTCTGTTTAAAAAATAATAAAAAAACACTCGGCTCCATGACCGTGTTTTATCTCTCTTGCCTGCATTGTAACGTTAGCCTAATATTATTAGGCAACACCCAGGTTAAAACCGACATCTAGGTTTTTTCACATGATATTTCGTTTACTGTAGTCTTATTCCAGAATCGCGATGTGCCCGATGTCTGCACATAGAGGTACGTAACCTCAATATAGGCAACTGTAGCAAAAGCCTATACTGCTATAATGTGTTGTGAAAGCATTCATGCCAGCATCGGACATAGGCTAATTCACAAACATTTCCCTAGATGCGTCAAACGAATTGTCGCGTCATATTAACGGACATATCCCATTGTTAATAATATCGCAGTGTAACATCTGAAATCAAATGTAGCCAAAATACCTAATTTGGAAACAATTGGTTGTATAAATCCATTAATGCATATTCATATACTGAAATGGTAGCTGGCATACTTATTTAGGCCTATGTTTAATCGTGTTCGTTTAAGCAACGTGTGCAAGGAAAAAGCCTAATTAACACTGCTTCTTCTTCCACCATGGGAC
Organism: Synaphobranchus kaupii; assembly: GCA_029718625.1. Taxonomy (NCBI): domain Eukaryota; kingdom Metazoa; phylum Chordata; class Actinopteri; order Anguilliformes; family Synaphobranchidae; genus Synaphobranchus; species Synaphobranchus kaupii. The sequence continues at coordinate 74,812,165 of CM056377.1, read as the reverse complement.
ACGAGAGACTGAGAAATCTAACTGGACCACCAGAGGGCACCATTACATTATAGTCATTTGGCAGACGCTTTTATCCAGAGCGACGTACATAGTGCATTTTCAAACAAGGAACAAGTGCGTTAGAACGAGCCTAAAAGGTAAATACGAATTCAAATACCAGGCGTAGTCAGTATGATTTATTATTAAAACATTTTTGGGGGGGTAACCACACAATATTGATGATTGGCGTGTACAACAGTAAGCCAATAAATAACCTTACAAGTATTAATCTAGAAGCTTGAACCACTTAAACAAGGATACATAAAACACAATCAAGGGAGGTCACAAGGAGGTAGGGAGGGGTGGAGAGAGGTGCAAGCTTGAAGAGGTGAGTCTTCAATCTGCGCTTGAAGGCGGTCAGACTTTCTGTTGTTCTGACCTCCACGGGGAGCTCATTCCACCACCGTGGGGCCAGGACAGACAGACGTCGAGACCGGGTGCTAGTATGAAGTGGGGGGGGGGGGGGGGGGGGGGGGGGGGGGGGGGGGGGGTGGTACCAGTCGTCCTGAGGAGGCGGAACGCAGGGATCTGGCAGGTGTGTAGGGTCTGATGAGCTTTTGGAGGTATGGAGGGCAGATCCTCGGACTGCCTGGAAGGCGAGCACCAATGTTTTGAATTTGATGCGAGCCATCACAGGTAGCCAGTGGAGGTCAATGAGCAGGGGGGGTGACATGGGAGTGTCGGGGGAGGTTGAAGACCAGGCGCGCTGCTGCGTTCTGGATAAGCTGAAGGGGTCTAATGGCTGATGCTGGCAGGCCAGCCAGGAGAGAGTTGCAATAGTCCAGGCGGGACAGCACCATCGCTTGGACCAGGAGCTGGGTTGAGTGGGTGGTGAGAAAGGGACGGATTCTCCTGATGTTGTACAGGAAGAACCTGCACGCCCGGGTTACCACTGCGATGTTCTCGGAGAGGGACAGCCTGTTGTCCATCACCACTCCGAGGTTCCTGGCACAGGGCGTTGGGGTCAGTGGAGTGTCCCCTAGGGAAATGGAGAGATTGAGAGGGGAGAGGTTAGAGCAGGAATGTAGATGAGCTAAGTCTTGCCTGGATTGAGCTTGAGATGGTAGTTTTCCATCCAGCTCTGGATGTCTCTCAGGCAAGCAGAGATGCGGGCTGACACCTGAGTGTCAGAGGGTGAGAAAGAGAAAGAGTTGAGTATCGTCAGCATAGCAGTGGTAAGAAAGACCATGAGCAGTGATAACAGGGCCAAGGGATTTGGTGTAGGTGGAGAAAAGGAGGGGACCAAGGACTGAGCCCTGGGGGAGTCCTGTGGTAAGGGGACGGGGTGCCGATACTTCACCAGCCCAGGCAATCTGGGAGGAGTGCTCCGAGAGGTAGGACTCAATCCAGGCCAGGGCCGAGCCGCCGATCCCCGCTGCAGACAGGGACGACAGGAGGATGGAGTGATCTACGGTGTCGAAGGCGGCAGAGAGGTCTAGGAGTATTAGCACAGAGGAGAGAGGCACTGCCCGAGCTGCGTGAAGCATCTCGCTGACGGAGAGGAGTGCGGTCTCCGTTGAGTGGCCAGGTTTGAAGCCGGACTGGTGGGGGTCTAGTAGGTTGTTCTGGGTAAGGAAAGAAGACAGTTGGTTAGAAATAGCACGTTCAATAGTTTTGGAAAGAAAGGGAAGGAGATACCGGTCTGTAGTTTTGGATGTTGGAGGGGTTCAGCGTGGGTTTTTTCAGGATCGGGGTGATGTGGGCTCTCTTGAAGGATGAGGGGAAGCAGCCAGAGGTCAGGGAGGAGTTCACCAGGGAGGTCACAAACGGGAGGATATCTGGGGTGATTGCCTGGAGGAGAGATGAAGGGATAGGGTCGAGGGCACAGGTAGTGGGGCGATGGGAGAGTAGGAGATGAGATACATCGGTATCAGAAAGGGGAGAAAAGGTGGAGAAACGGGGGGACACAGAAGGGCTAGAGAGAGGAAGAGAGTGGAAAACAGTGTCCGTGAGGGGAGGGGGAGTGGGCTGAAGGAGCTGCGGATGTGTGCGATCTTCTCATCGAAGAAATCTGCAAAGTCGTCTGCAGTGAACGAGGAGTGAGGAGCAGGAGGGGGTTTGCTGAGGAGGGAGGAGAAGATGGAGAACAATTGATGGGGGTTAGAACTGTATTTGCGAATTTTAGTGTGATAGTAAGTTACCTTGGCAGCGGTGACTGCTGTAGAGAACGCCGCTAGGAGAGACTGGTAGGAGGAGAGGTCTGATGCGTCTCTGGATTTCCTCCACATCCTCTCTGTTGCGCGAAGACCGGCCCTGGAGTGCGCAGGGCATCGGACATCCACGGGCAGGGAGGAGATGGGCGTGTGGGCCTAGAGACAAGAGGGCAGAGAGAGTTAAGTGATGTGGAGAGAGCTGTGAGCAGGGTGTCGGATGCAGAGTCGATGGGGAGTTGAGAGAAGGGTTTGAGAGGGGGGAGGGAAGCAGTGACACAGGGAGCAAGAGAGGAGGGTGAGAGGGAGCAGAGGTTACGGCGGACAGAGACAGTGGGGATGGGGGGGAGGGAGGGGGGGGGGGGCGGTGTGGAACAAGAGGAAGAGAGAAAGAAATGAAGTGGTAATCAGAGGTATGGAGAGGGGTAACAGTGAGATCAGAGCAGGGGCTGTTCCTCTGGAAGACCAGGTCTAGGAGGTTGCCAGCCTTGTGGGTGGGGGGGGAGGGTTGGAGGGTGAGTCAAAGGAGCGGAGGAGTGGTAGGAAGGCTGCAGACTGGGAGGCATCTAGATGGATGTTGAAGTCTCCCAGGAGGATCAGCGGGATGCCGTCCTCTGGGAAGGAGCTGAGCAGGGTGTCAAGCTCATCGAGGAAGCACCCCAGGGGACCTGGAGGTCGATAAACAACTATAATGTACAGGTTAATAGGGTGGTTGATAAACACAGAGTGGTATTCAAAACTAGTAATAGATAGATCAGAGAGGGGGAGAACAGAGAATGACCATGACGGGGAGAGTAGCAAACCAGTACCACCTCCGCGACCAGATGGCCGGGGGGTGTGAGAGAAGGAGAAGGAGGAGGAGAGGGCAGCGGGAGTTGCCGTGTTGTCCGGTGTGATCCAGGTTTCGGTGAGGGTGAGAAACTGGAGGGACAGGAAGGAGGCATAGCCGGAGATTAAGTCTGCTTTCCGTGTGGCACACTGGCAGTTCCAGAGCCCCCCTGCGACGGTGAAGTTCTCGCAGGGGAGTCAGCGAGGGGTAGCAGAGGTTGGACGGGTTGCGTCGCCTTGGAGGGCCACGTCGTTGGAAGCGGGTTCTGAAAGGAAGTGAGGAGAACACACATAAACTGGGACGGAGCGACACTAGTGACACTCTACCAGATGTCCTTTGAAATGCACACAGCTGATTGCAATTGGCTAACAGCTGTGTGAGACACTTTGCAAGCACGGATAAATAATTACTACCAATTAAAAGCACAATAACACGAAACTAACAGCCTAGCCAAACTAACAATCTAACAAACAGCCAATCGCGGAACAAACACAAACTAGCAATGCAAATAATATGATCAGCGTTCAACAAGGTCTAATTAAAATCACGCAGACTGCGTCTAGTACGCTTAAAAACGGCACTACCTTTCGCGGGACGGTTAAAACAGCTCTTGTTACGCAGGTAGGAAGATGCACTCTGATAAGTTAATGTGTAACTTCAGTCTATATAGCAGTCGCTCTTCCAGATGTCTTTTGAAATGCACACAGCTGATTGCAATTGGCTAACAGCTGTGTGAGACACTTCGCAAGCACGGATAAATAATTACTACCAATTAAAAGCACAATAACACGAAAATACAAGGTCACCAAATACAAGGGAATGGACGGGAGCATAAAAGAAGCATTCAAGAATCCACTCTCAATACATTGACGTTAACAGACATGTGCACATATGACCTGAAGTTGTAGCTACAGCCCAACTTGCAATTACTTTAGCAATTGCACCTTTTCTAGTTATTATTATTATAGGTTTTTTGAGAACGCATCTCCAGCTACATGCTTCGACATAGAACAACCCCAGCTAGCCTACGGACCTGTGCCGATTCCGGCTGAGTGTCGGCACTGTCGGCTGAGTGTAGGCTACGGCGACAGTTATCCGGGCCGATTCTGGCCAACCTTCGGCAGAGTCGCCTGATTCTAAGATGCGGCCGGCTGTGGCTAGCCACACTCGGGCCGATTCTGGTTTGATGCGTTTCGCCCAGATCTGGCAAACGTGAATCGGGCCGATTCTGGTTACTGCTCGGCATGTTATGGAAACTGGCAACGATTAAAAATAAAACAATTTCCGATTAAACATTTGTGTATGTTCTATGTTTGATCCATCTTTCCATCAATCAGCAGGCAAGTGATCCTAGCTAGTTATTTAACCTATTTTATTGATTTATGTATTTATTTAAGAAAATCTAAGATTGCTTAACCTTTAAACGGTCATACTTTTAACCAGTTATTTTATTATTTTGGAGCAATATTGATTCAAATTTTAAAAAGGGATTGAATATGTGCACTTCCGCTAAGGGGGTGGATTCATTTCAGCCCAGTTGGTGCATCCAACAACACAACTTCAGCAGTCACACACTTGGTCATAAGTAAACAGATAAAGTCTTTTGAGCCATATCAGTGACGTGAGAATAACTGAAACTGCACGTGAAGTCTGCTCACTGTGAGACAGAATAAAGCGCACACAGTTGGGTAAGTATTGGCTAAGTTTTTATTTTATTTAACATTAGCGAAACCAAATTTTCACGTTCAGTTTACTTTATAGTTCATTTAAGATTACATCTATAGCTAAACACGTTTATTTTCTGGTTGTCTGTTGATGTTCACCAATTTCAGGTAAACATTAGCTAGCTATCTCTCTCTTTCAGAATTTGTCTTGACCGTTTGCTGCCTGGTGTCTTATTTGGCCCTACTGACACCTACTGGCCATAACGTGTAATAACTCACTTTACCACATTAAGGTTGTCGATTGATATCTTTTTAGTCTTTTTGACTGTCTTCCATGTTAGTGTGCATGAATGTATTAGCAGTTAAACAACACTACATGCTGTTTAAGCAACAATAGTTTTAACTAGCTCGTTTCAATCCTTTCATTTTCATTGCATGTAGCCTATAACTAGGCTATCAGCAGCCATACCACCGTGCACTCTGCTGAATACCACCATGCACTCTGCTGAATTGCTGAAGCTAAGCAGGTGTGGGCTTGGTTAGTACTTGGATGGGAGACCACCTGGGAAAACTAAGTTGCTGCTGGAAGTGGTGTTGGTGGACCAGTAGGGTGCAATCTTCCCTCTGGTCAAATAAATCCCAATGCCCCAGTGCAGTGATGGGGACACTGTGCTGTGGGAGATGCCGTCTTTCGGATGAGACATTAAACCGAGGTCCTCACTGTGGTCATTAAAGATCCCATGACACTTATCGCAAAAGAGTAGGGGTTTCCCCGGTGTCCTGGCTAAATTCCCAACCTGGCTCTTTCAATCTGCCACCTAATCATCCCCCAGTTTAATTGGCTAATAATCATTCTCTCCCTCTCCACCTCAGCTGATGTGTGGTGAGCATTCTGGCGCAAAATGGCTGCCGCTGCATCACCCAGGTGGGTGCTACACATTGGTGGTGGTAGAGGCGAGTTTCCCCCTCATCACTAAGTGCTTTGAGTATTGAGAAAGGCGCTATATAAATGCAAGGTATTATTATTATTATTATTATTATCTTTTCAGATGCTGAACTAATATGTTATTTTTGTTGTTATTTTACATGTAGTATAAAGTTAATTTAAATAAAACTGTCTTTCAGGGTAGATTGCTTGCTCCACAACGTCTGCACAGTAAGAAGAGGGACAGAAATGCAACACACACTGTGCACCATTGCCTTGCAATTGCCTTGAGAATTATCATGTTAATATTGACACCCCTGTTAGTATTTGCTTTCTCTTGATTCAACCTAGTTTATAATTTATTAGTATTATTATTATTATTATTAGTTCATTATTTTGTGATAATGACAATAGGATAATGGCTTTTCTGCTAAATTAGTTCTTATTCTCTTATTCCACTCTTTTCTCACTAGGACCTCTGGACATCCTAGGTACAGCAGCCTAGTTTCACAGAGGCCTACTAGACATTCTGCTCCACCAACATTTATGTCTACATTCATTTGAAAAAAAATAGGCGTACTTATTTATGAATGTTGTGTAAAATAACTTACCTGCTAATAATCCCGTTATTTACTCTCAAACATTTGTGTACTCTGGTTTTGTCTATTCCATTTCATATATTGCAATTAGCCTACTATATGTTTGAAGATATATTTTTCTTAATTTTTTAAAACTAGAACCGTGAAGGCCGATGCCAATTGGCGTCGTGATTTTAAATTTAGAATTATTTAATCCGTGTTTATAGAATGTTTCTGTCCTGCCCTGACTTTTCCTAAATAGTTATACTGCAAATAGCCTACCGACGCTGTTGTAATTCTAAAATTATGAGTTAGATGAGTTTTTCTTGATTTTTTTTTAACCTCAAAGACCCCCTATAACCGCCACGTTCAACGACATTTGGCGTTGGTACCCAAGTGTGAATCGCTCCTTCTCTCCTCCGGGAGCATATTGACTGCGTTTGCATAATGACCACATTAGCGTCCCAAGACAGTGATCATGTAACGTTATATAAACTGTTGTTTTATATACCCATAATAAAAAATATTTAAATTAATTAAAATGTGTTTTATTTTCCTAGAGTAATTTATCAAAAGAGCCATTCATCTAGGTTTTATTCTGATAAGGTACCTGATTGTGTTTGGACCACTGCAGCGCGACTTTGGAAAGTTTTTTTTTCTGAAAATAGATAGCGTCTGAAAAAAAGTCTGTTGCAAATGATGTAGCCTAATTCCTTTGTAGCCTAATAATGTAGTGTATTGCAAATGATGTAGCCTAACCTAATTCCTTTGCTTGTTCATCCTTTGTAATTATGTGATTTATCCAAATAAAAATGTTTGAATTGATTACAATCAGTTTTATTTTTCAAGAGGGAAATCATTTTAGGCATTCGCGGAAATAGGCTATGGTTTTAGCCTATGCGGTTTACAACTCCGAATAACATCTGGTACAGCGAAGTTACATTCCGCGTAAGAATTAATTATTTATTTTCAAAAGGGAGCCATGTAATTAACTAAATGAGCCACTCATCTAGGCATTACTCTGATAAGGTAGCCTGCCTACCTGGTTCCTGACAAACGTGAAGTGGTGAAATCTTATGGGATCTCATTCCCTTAAAGACCCTCCCACCGCCGTCTGTTCTAGGCTACAGGGTCCTAAGGTCCTACCTGTTACAAACACCCCCACTTTGAAAGGTCGCCGTCCTGGTAACATAACTTAACCTGACTGAACTGGAGTAGCACTTATTCCATGGTCTGAATACCACTTGCTGGAAGTTTACTGATGGGGATAGGGTTGGTTGGGCTAAGGGCTGGGGTAAGTTGAATGGATTTGAATGTTGGCCTGCGGTGGTTCTGGTTGACCGCCTTACAATAACCCCATCTGGTTCCAGGGGCTGTCGGGTGGGCCCCGACCTTTCAGGGGGTTGGGGACGGTTCTCTTCAAAGAGTTCTGGGTGGTCTTGGATGGGCACTAGATAAGCCCCTGGGGACCAGTGGCCTAGGGCTGGCTCAGGTTCTGTAGTTGTTGGGTTCTTTTCCACCTGCCCTGGCCTCGGCTGGTCTTGGGGGTGGGCAATTCGTTGGTTAGGGAGGACCACAAAACCTGACAGAAACCTGTCGTTGCTGTCGTCATCCTCAGTTTCATCTCCTGTGGAAGACGCTTCGTCCATTATGCTGAGTGGAGGGGGCACTGTCAGTGGTTCGGACAAAGGGGCTCCTTTTCCAGTGATCGGCCTTAGTTCTGAGCGATGGATGTTCTTCTGCAGTCCTGGATTATTTCGAGACTGGATCTTGTATACTGTGCCTATGTTGTCAAGGCATTCCACCACTTGGTAGACTGTCGATTCCCACACGTCTTGGATTTTGCGTCGTCCTAGTACATGGTTCTTCCGATAGACTAATGTGCCGACTGGGAGAATGGACATGGTTGTTGGTGGTTGTCGTCGATCCCTGGATATAGCGGCTGCTTCCAGTTGCTTTCTGGCAGTTACATACACCGAGGCCAGGTGGTCTTGATGTTTAGTCACCCAATCGTCTGGTGTGGTAAGAGCTGGCTCTTCATCGGCTTGCCCTAGCAGTAAGTCCACAGGCAGCTGTGGCTTCTGACCAAACATCAGTTCGTAGGGTGAATGACCCATCGACTGGTGGACCATGGTGTTGTAGGCAAACAGTAACTGGGGGAGCAGTTGAGGCCACTTTCGTTTCTTCTCCTCTGGGAGGGATCGCAAAAGGTCGTAAAGAGTCCGATTAAACCTCTCGCATTGTCAGTTTCCCTCAGGATGGTAAGGGGTTGTCCTGCTTTTCTCTATCCCATACAGGCGTTTGAGTAGTTCCCCTTCAAAGTTGCGGCCTTGGTCAGAATGAATCCGTTTTGGCACTCTGTATGTGTAGAACCATTTCTCTGTGAGAATTTTGACTACAGTGTGGGGCATATGCTTAGGTGAATTTGGAGAAGACATCGGTGACAACCAGGATGTTTTCTCTGCCATCACTGGCTCTCTCCAGGGTGGTGAAATCAATGGCCACCACTTCCAGGGGTTTGGTGGCCATCAGGTGTCCCATAAAGGTTCTGACGGATGGCCGTACTGCTTTGGCCATGACGCAACGTTCACACTCTTTGCACCACTGGTCAATATCTAGGCGCATGTTGGGCCAGTAACACCTCTCCCGGATCAACGCTGTTGTCCTCTCTGCTCCCTGGTGGCCATGATTGTCATGTAGACTGGTTAGTACCTCTGCCTGCAGTACTTTGGGTAGTAACAATTGGTGGATTGTCTTTTGGCCTGGGGGCATCTGGACTTCCCGATAGAGTACACTCTCCTTCTCCCTGATTTTCCTCCACTGTCGAGTGAGCTCCAAAACCTGGTCAGACTCTCTTGACCATTCTGCTTTGTTCGGGGGGTACCCTCTCTTCCAGTAGGACAGAAAAGTTTTGATCACAGAGTCTGTGGCTTGAAGAGCCTGCAAGTCAGCCTTCTCTCGTACTGGAGCTGCATCCACTGCCATAGTAGTGGCAGTGCACTGTAGTCGCACTACAGGAGGCTTTGATGAGTTTCCAGTCACCTGAGGTGGGACAGAAATGCCAGGTACTACAGCAGAAATGGACTGCAGTGCCGGGGTGTTTGATTGGCGGGATAGAGCATCTGCATTGCGATTAGCTGTGCCAGGGCGATACTTAATGTCAAAATTAAAATTGGCCAACTGGGAAGCCCACCGTTGTTCTACAGCAGCCAGTTTGGCCGTCCAAAGGTAGCTTTGTAGTACTGCACCAAGGCCCTGGTGGCTGGCATCAATTTCTAGGATAAAAGGCTGTTTAAAATCAGCATAGCCCAGGACAGGGGCATTGACCAGCTTGCTTTTTAGTGTTTGGAATGCCTGTTCGCAGTGTTCATCCCACTGTCCTTAACATTACCCTTTGACTCCAGTTTCTTCTTCCTCCTTTGTAGCTCCCCGACCAGTCTGTGGAGTGGGGCAGCATGCTTGGCGAATCCCTCCACGAAGCGCCGATAGTATGAGGCAAACCCCAGGAAGGACCGGAGCTCTGTAGTAGTGGCTGGACGTTTCCATTCCGCCACTGCGCTGGTCTTCTCTGGGTCGGTGGCTACGCCAGCAGCGGAGATGACATGGCCCAAATATCTCACCTCCTGTTGAAAAAAGTGACATTTGGATATCTTCAGTTTCAGGTTATGTTGTTGGAGCCGATTCAGGACCATCTCCAAACGCTGCAGGTGTTGACTGAAGGACGTGGAAAAGATGACAATATCATCCAAGTACAGAAGCAGTGAATGGAAACTGATCCCCGAAGATGCGTTCCATCAGGCGTTGGAAAGTTCCTGGTGCATTGCAAAGTCCAAATGGCATTCTGTTGAACTCGAAGAGGCTAAACGGGGTGCAGAAAGCTGTCTTTTCTTTGTCTTTCTCTGCCATTAGTACCTGGTTGTACCCACTTGCCAAGTCAAGAGTTGAGAACCATTTGGCACCAGTGAGGGCATCCAAAGACTCTTCTATGCGTGGCAGAGGGTAGGCATCTTTTCTTGTCTTAGCGTTGAGTGGTCGGTAGTCTACACAAAGTCGTATGTCTTCACACTTCTTCTGGACAACAACTATGGGGGAGGAGTAGGGGATGCAACTCACTCTCACTATACCCTGCTGTAGCAGTTCTTGTATGTGGGCCTTTACCAATGAGAACGGAGATGGGGGGAGTCGGCGGTACCGCTGGCGTATAGGAGTCTCGTCCATCAATGGGATTTCATAGTGGATCAGATTGGTACAGCCCAAGTCCCCGTCGTAAAGGCTGAATGCATCTCGATGTTTTTCCAACAAGGTCCTGGCTGTTTGCGCCTCCTGGGGGGACAGCTCAGGCCATTTCAGCTCGTCCAGACCAGGGATGGTAGGGGGAGGCGAGGACTCCACTGCCATGGACTGGATGAATGCAACCCGGCCCTGGTCCCCCATCTGCTCCTTGACTTGTATGGACTGGGAAGGGGACTGCACATTAGCCAGATGTAGTGTCCCCAAGACTGTCCTTGGTTTCAGCCACTGGTCTTCCTCTCCAACATTAACCACAGGGACATTGACTGTCCCCCTGGAAACCGAAAGAAGAGCACTGGAAATCAACAGATTTACCGGCAGGTAACCTTTTCCATAGGGCAGGGGCTCCAGCAGTACGGTATCAAGTGCTGGACCTGGACCTTGGTTACATGTGGCTGAGACAAAGTGTAGGGAGCCCGCTGGTATCCGGATTGCAGAGCCTGGTGATGCCACCCGCTTCCCCAACACAGCCCGTCTCCAGGAGGCGTTCCAGTTGTTGGCATTCAGACAATGCACGAGTCCATTCCTTACTAGCCTGTTGGACTAGGGGAGCAGTAAAAAGGTTGTTACCATGCTGTCTAAATAGTTCATAATAGCAGTCCTTGATAATATTCATTCCCAGCAGGCCAGGTACAGCGTTTTTTTCGACTCTTAGAAGCTGGATCGGGAGGGTCTTTTACCACCAGGATGCCCATCTTTGGGAGGACCTTACCCAGGACTTCAACATCCAGCTCCACATATCCCAAGTACGGGATCTCTAATCCATTAGCTGCCTTCAATTGAAGCCAATTACAGGATTTTAGCTGATTACTATCTTGGGGCTTGAGATGTTGTTCAAAGAAGGCCTGTGTTATAGTAGTTACCATCGACCCAGTGTCAAGCAAGGATGACACCACTACCCCCCCTATTCTGACCTCAACCACGGGGCACTGTCCAATTAGCCATGATGGAAGACTTGTCTTGTTTGAACCCAAAAGACCCCCTCCTGGTGCCTGGCTCTCAACACCGGAGGGCGCTAGTTTTCCTGCTGCTCTACTGAATTTACCCTTACCCCCACTTTCTGGCCCTGTCCTCTTGACTCCACCCCCACTGTTAGTCCACTCATCTCAACGCGACAAAACCTGGCAATATGACCTGCTTTATTACATGGCATGGGCGACAGTGTAGTATAATGGTTAAGGAACTGGCCTTGTAACCGAAAGATTGCAGGTTCGATTCCCAGGTAGGACACTGCCGTTGTGCCCTTGAGCAAGGCACTTAACCTGAATCGCTTCAGTATATATCCAGCTGTATAAATGGATATGTAAAAAATGCTAAATAGTTGTGTAAGTCACTCTGGATAAGAACGTCTGCTAAATGTCTATAATGTAATGTAATGTAATGCATGCATATTGGTTTACCATCTGGCTGAAAACGGTACAGCTTTGGCCTACTGCCACAAAGTCCTGGTGAACTATGGAGTTGGGGGCAGTGGAAAATGTGCCTAGGTGTTTAAGAATGGCATCAAGTTGGGCTTGCTGTTGACGTAAACACTCCTTGAGTTCCCCCAACTCGTCACTGGGCCCAGCAGTAATGGCCCTTGCGTCAACGTTACCCTGACCAACTACTGAGTCACGGGAGTCGCAAGAGTATGCTCGCGCTCTTTGTGTACTAGCGGGCGGCCCTCGCTTTGCCCATTTGATAGCTGCATTACATACATCTTTAAACGAGTGGGTAGGGTGCTGTTGAACTAGATGAGCTAATTCACGTTGTAATTTCTCATCCCGTACATTTTCGATAAACGTATCACGAGTGATAAGTCTGGGTTTAAAACCCCACGTGGATCTTTACCTTTGAGCAACTCCATTAATTCTAACAAAGTGTGGGCAAATTCACGGATGGACTAATTTTCACTTTGCCGGCGTTGAAAGAACTGTTTTTGTAACGTCACATATGTTTGGTCACAGCCAAAATTGTCAAGCAGCATGGTAAAAATTTAGTCTGGATTAGCTCTATCCTCTGGAGAGCTGAATTTAACTTCCCTTTTAGCTTCCCCATCTAAAAGGTCACAGAGGAAAGTTGCCTGCTCGGCAAGAGATGTTTGCCTCGCAGCCAACGATTTCCGTGCCTCCTCCACCCAGTCCTCAACAGTCATAGAATCCTGAGCCCTGATTCCAGAAAACTTTGGACATTTCCTCTCCCTTAGTGCATAAACATACACTTGCTCAGATGCTGAATTATTCATGACACTGTTACCCGTTACCTGGCCAGAGGCAGCTACATTTACTGTCTCATGCACCCCATCTTTAAGCCTGTTATTCTCTGGCTGTAGTTGTTTAACAAGTTCAGTCAAGGCCTTGATTTGTTCTTCAAAGTCAGTAGACATTTTAAGAATATTGCTCCTATAGCCAGACAGTCAAGCAGCGTAACCTGAGTACAGGCCAGACCCCACGCTGGTGGTGTGGAAGCAAGAGTGCGGTGGGTGTCCTCTTGGTCTTCTCCTAGACAACCACTGTTTTTCCTCCCACCCTAACCTGTTGCTTTGCTATCTCTGTGCCTTCAAAGCAAATACAAAAAGCCTCTGGATCCTGCCGACTACGCCAAATGTGACCAGCACTAGCAATAGCTTAGATTACCATACAAAATGACTACGCCACTCTCTTTAGGGTGAGAGACCCCGAACTTCACTTATAGTTTAACCGTTCTAGCTTAAATCCCCACAGAAGATTTCCACTAAAGGAAGAAAAGGAACAGAGGCTTTTGTACAACAAAATTACCACAGTTTATTTGACAACACTTTAGAAGAACCACAAACAAGGCGACACGGGAGGGTTTGTATGCATTAAAAAGTAACAAAAGGGTGGTAATGACACTTAGGGTAGGTATAGGGGCCAGCAACCTGGCCAGGATGGGTTGGACACGGCACACTGAGTGAGGTACTGCACACCAAACTATACACCGCACACTGAAATACACACTGTATAAGGGCCAACAAGCAGGCCGGGCTGGGTGAAACACTACACACTGAGTTAGACAACACACATTGAACTATACACTGCCCACTGGGTTAGGGGGAGGGAAGTAAAGGGGGGGGGTTACTATTATGAAAAGAAAGGAGAATAAACAGAACAAAAAGGTAATCTGTCCTAAACCTTGTCTAGGCACCAGAGGAGCAGTAAACAAACTGAATAACTAAATCAATTACAAGGACTTTTCTTTTTTTATACCCGGAAGGAAAAACAGTGGCTACACAGCCGATCAGGTTTCTGATGTAGCACCAGGTAAGTCTAAAATACACAAGTTGCTCCGTGAATACATAAAATAAAACATTATGCAGAAAAACCCACATAAAAGGTACATACATAAACCTTAAATGTTTGTAAAAACACGCTGGCGAGTTTAACTTCCTACCTCACAAGGTTCTGTTGTATTTCCAGGTAAGTATAAAGTTTGGTACTCTAGGTTCTGCTGCATCAATGGGTAGGTAAGTCTAAAATACATAACATGAGCAATAAATGTAAGATAAAACTCATAAAAACCACATGGGCAGGTAAGTGCATACACATTAAATGTTTGTCAAAAAAAACCATAAACCCGCTACAAACACGCTGTTCCTACCTCAAGTTCCCTCACAAGGTTCAACGCCGACAACATGTGGTGTCCATGGATCACTTCCTGACAAACGTGAAGTGGTGAAATCTCATGGGATCTCATTCACTTAAAGACCCTCCCACCGCCGTCTGTTCTAGGCTACAGGGTCCTAAGGTCCTACCTGTTACATATATAACGTTACATGATCACTGTCTCGGGACGCTAATGCGGTCATTATGCAAACGCACTCAATACGCTCCCGGAGGAGAGAAGCAGTGATTCACGTGAACGTGGCGGTTATAGGGGGTCTTTGAGGTAAAAAAATAATAATAATAATAATCAAGAAATGCTCATCTAACTCATAATTTTTGAATTACAACAGCGTAGGTAGGCTATTTGCAGTATAACTATTTAGGAAAAGTCAGGGCAGGACAGAAACATTCCATAAACACGGATTAAATCATTCTAAATGTAAAATCACAACGCCAATTGGCATTGGCCTTGACGGTTCTAGTTTTAAAAATTAAGAAAAAAATATCTTCAAACATATAGTAGGCTAATTGCAATATATGACACGTAGTAGACAAAACCAGAGTACACAAATGTTGGTGAGTAAATAACTGGGGATTATTAGCAGGTAAGTTATTTTACACAACATTCATAAATAAGTAGATTAAAAAAAAATGTTGGTGGAGCAGAATGTCTAGTAGGCCTCTGTAAAACTAGGCTGATGTACACTGCCCGGCCAAAAAAAAAGTCGCAGTTGCACCAGTCATGCATAGTGCCCACTGTACAAGCCTCTGGAGGCAGTGTTATGATCTGGGGTTGCTTCAATTGGTCAAGTCTAGGCTCAGCAACATTATGCAGCAATAAAATGAAGTCAGCTGAGTACCTGAATGTACTGAATGACCAGGTTATCCCATCAATGGGCATATTCCAGGATGACAATGCCAAGATTCATCGGGCTCAAATTGTGAAAGAGTGGTTCAGGGAGCATGAGGAATCATTTTCACACATGAATTGGCCACCAGAGTCCTGACCTTAACCCCATTGAAAGTCTTTGGGATGTGCTGGAGAAGACTTCAGGGAGTGGTTCGACTCTCCCGTCGTCAATACAAGATCTCGGCCAAAAATTAATGCAAGTCTGGACGGAAATAAATGTTGTGACGTTGCATAAGGTTGCCGAAACAATGCCACGACGAATGCGCGCCATAATCAAAGCTAAAGGCGGTCCAACAAAATATTACAGTGTGCAACTTTTCTTTTGGCCGGGCAGTGTACCTTAGCCACCATGGAAGAATAGGGTGTGCAGAGGTCCTAGTGAGAAAAGAGTGGAATAAGAGAACAAGATGAGAATAAGGATTAATTTAGCAGAAAAGCCATTATCCTATTGTCCTTATCAGAAAATAATAAACTACTAATAATAATAATAAATGATAAACTAGGTTGAACCAAAAGAGAATGCAAATACTATCAGGAGTGTCAATATTAACATGATAATTCTGGTGACTTGACTTCAAAAGCAAGGCAATGGTGCACAGTGTGTGTTGCATTTCTGTCTCTCTTCTTACTGCGCAGACGTTGTGGAGCTAGCAGTCTACCCTGAAAGACAGTTTTATTTAAATTAACCTTAGACTACATGTAACAAAAAGAACATCCCAAATATTAGTTCAGCATCTGAACAGATAGCCTAGTTATAGGCTACATGCAATGAAAATGAAAGGATTGAAACAAGCTAGTTAAAACTATTGTTGCTTAAACAGCATGTAGTGTTGTTTAACTGCTAATACATTCATGCACACTAACATGGAAGACTGTCAAATTGTTAGACTAAAAAGATATCAATCAACAACCCTAAAGGGATAGTTTGGAATTTTGGACATAATTTCTTAATTACGAATTACCCGTGACGTAGTTGATTGATGGACACCATTTTCAGATAATTCCATTCTTTTGGACATAGACACATTGCTAATGCTAGCGCAACTCTAAGGTAACTGCTAGCATCCACTACCAAACGCACTTAAACACTCCACAGTGCACCCAAAGCAAATAAAATAAGACGACAGTCTATTGGGGTAATTTTGAGTGTTTATACCATCATTTTTTAAGTCAAACTATCGTTGAATCCTTTACTTTGTGCTGACCTATATTCTCTGTGGAAGTACGGTGGCGGAGCGAACATGGCCATTGCAACTTTTTAGTCTTCTTTGTTGTTGTAGTCGACCAGTGCTGGCACTACATTCGTAGGTAACGTAAAGTATCCGCCGCCGTACTTCCACAGAGAATATAGGTCAGCACAAAGTAAAGGATTCAACGATAGTTTGACTTCAAAAATGATGGTATAATCACTGAAAATAACCCAGATAGACTGTCGTCGTATTTTATTTACTTTGGGTGCACTGTGGAGTGTTTAAGTGTGTTTGGTAGTGGATGCTAGCAATTACCTTAGAGTTGCGCTAGCATTAGCAATGTGTGTATGTCCAAAAGAAGGGACAGCATGGAATTATCTGAAAATGGTTTCCATCAATCAACTACATCATGGGTAAGTCGTAATTGAGACATTATGTCCAAAATTCGGAACTATCCCTTTAATGTGGTAAAGTGAGTTATTACACGTTATGGCCAATAGGTGTCAGTAGGGCCAAATAAGACACCCTATGCCAAGGCAAAGGCGAAGGGAGGTGTTGATAGTTGTCCGTTCTAAATTGCTTACATTATAAAAGTGATTCTTGTTTGTTCTCTCATGCGGCAGATAAAGAGTAGGCTATGTATATTGTTCGCTGCCTTGCAACATAGTTCTTATTAAAGAGCTAAAAGCAGATCATACACACTTGCCTCATTTATTTAGATTTGTAAGATAGGCCTATCAGATCTGAACAGAGATCATAATACACATTCAATCCAATTGCACTTGGTTACCCCTAGCTTGGCGCATATTATCCCCCACCAATGAAAGCATTCGATTCCAAGTGTATTTTGATTAGTAGCTAGTTCTTGTTCCAACATTAACACAGACAGATGTAGCAATCAAAGGATCTGCGGTACAATTGTAAGAATGAAAAATAACTGCATATACCGTTAATATCTGCAATATTTCCAGGACAAAACACTGAATTTACGGACGCAGTAGGCTACGCGTGGTCCTGAGCAGGTGTACATTTTGTTTGTACGTACAAACGTACAATGTCTATTAGATCACCTAAGGAGCCGCTAAATCAGATCTAAGCATCTGGTAAGATCTCTTTTAGCTCTTTTTTTAGCCCGGCTAAAATGCGTCTACAACATAGGCCTATACGTGCCACAGGCTATAACACATTTTATTTAGCCATTTTCATCCGTGATTCATTTGTAAGTTCAAAGAGAAACGATTTCCACGGGGGACGAGGGGGATGCCCCAATATCTGAGAGAGCCCTATCTGTCTCCCCCAATGTTACATCGACACAAATGCAGAAACGTGCCTGTATTATTGCCCATGTACGAGGTTGTGTATGGTAATCAGTGGGCGGGGCAACAATGTTACTGCATTTAGCTACATTATAGAGCTCCGTAGTCCTGTCCACTTTGGTGACGAACGTCTGTTGCCACTAGTCAATGGACTGAAAATGTATTTTTTCTATATTCAGGCAGATAGATGTACAAAACACCCAAGAGAGGGGTTGTCACATTTTTAAATAATGGCACAAATCACCCTCCATATGTAATGACCTGAGGTCGACATGATAATAGCAAAAGTATACTGTACCATTTATTTTGCACTCTGGTCATCCTCACTTTCCATTGGAAGTAGCCATAGATACTCCTAGCCAAAGGAGATAGCCAAGGTCATCCTCTCTATAACCTTTTGGGTAAAATAAAATCAAATTGTATTTTTAGAGGAATTATGAGGAAAGTTTGTGAAAATATCAAGGGAATGAGGCAGAGAAATCACCCACCCAAAACAGCACAGCATACAAAGATGTCTATCCTTTCATCAAAATGTTTAGCATCCCATTATACTGTTTATATATGACCTAATTCATGGTTATCCAAAAATACATGATAAAGTCATTGCTACATCTTACCTGCAAGTAATGTATTCTTTGTAGCTAGAAAAATCCTGTACCTTATGAGATGTTTCTTGTTGTCAAAGTCTTCTGGGTTGATGCTGAGAGGACAACGGTAACTTAGCAACGGTCGTTTTTTCCCACCTCGTGTTAAACTGTTGGCTACAGCTAGCACTACCCTTTATGAATTACTAAAGTTATTCACCAGAGAGTAAACGTTTCCTCGTCTATAAGCTAACTAGTTACTGATCATTGATAGTATTACATAATGAACGGTAGCTAGCTAACGTCTGTAAGCTCGCTGTAGCCAGCTGCCGAGAGCAGAGTGTGCAGCTAACATGTAACGTTAGCTAACGACCAAGTTAAGAAATGAGACGAAAATTCATATTGTCAAATTGTCTCGGAATATATTTAGCAAAAGTTATTCTTACAGCCAATTTACCGTTAACTTTATTTGGCATTTAAATATTACCTTAACCTTAGAAAACCAACCTAGCAAGCTGTCGCTTCTGTCAATTTACCTCAGAACCAGGCAGCAAACGGTCAAGACAAGTTCTGAAAGACAGAGATAGCTAATGTTTTCCTGAATTTGGTGAACATCAACAGACAACCAGAAAATAAACGTGCTTAGCTATAGATGTAATCTTAAATGAACTATAAAGTAAACTGAACGTGAAAATTTGGTTAATGTTAAATAAAATAAACTTGGCCAATACTTACCCAACTGTGTGCGCTTTATTCTGTCTCACAGTGAGCAGACTTCACGTGCAGTTTCAGTTATTCTCACATCACTGATCTGGCTTAGAAGGCACGTTGTTATAACTGTCATTATTTATTTGTTTACTTATGACCAAGTGTGTGACTGCTGAAGTTGTGTTGTTGGATGCACCAACTGGGCTGAAATGAATCCACCCCCTTAGTGGAAGTGCACATATTCAATCCCTTTTTAAAATTAGAATCAATATTGCTCCAAAATAATAAAATAACTGGTTAAAATTATGACCGTTTAAAGGTTAAGCAATCTTTGATTTTCTTAAATAAATAAGCCTACATAAATCAATAAAAATAGGTTAAATAACTAGGATCACTTGCCTGCTGATCGATGGAAAGATGGATCAAACATAGAAAAGCACATACAAAAATGTTTAATCGGAAATTGTTTTATTTTTAATCATTGCCAGTTTCCACAGCATGCTGAGCAGTAACCAGAATCGGCCCGATTCACGTTTGCCAGATCTGGGCGAAACGCCTCAAACCAGAATCGGCCCGAGTGTGGCTAGCCACAGCTGGCCGCATCTTAGAATCAGGTGACTCTGCCGAAGCTTGGCCAGAATCGGCCCGGATAACTGTCGCCGTAGCCTACACTCAGCCGACAGTGCCGACACTCAGCCGGAATCAGCACAGGTCCGTAGGCTAGCTGGGTAGTAGCGTACTACTCACAGCAAGTTGCTATGACTTTATGGATGCATAACATTTATACTTTTCGAGATATAATTGTTTTAAAGCGTAAAAATGTCAGTAATTTCATGTCCTGACCACTAGGTCTATTCTCTGATTGGCCAATGTGACATGTCACGTCAACGTTTTCAGATTCTGCCTTTTGCGCTTTGTGATGGCGGCCATGGAATGTCTTACCGAGCGAGAAATGCTACGCTATATGTGGATAATACACAAGTGGTAGGTCGATGCACATTTAAAACAAAATAAGACTGCATCATACTTTAGAAAATAATATTTGGCTAACCGTAGCGAACTTGTAAGGTAACCTTAAAACGTAGCCTATAGGCTACCTCCTGTTCGCATTTGCAGTTTGCACATCGTTCTGAAAAAAATGTGCTGTTCTGTTTGTTAACATTCCTGTATTTACTGTAAGGCGGTTTATTATCAAGTCGAGTAGTCTATGTGGCGTATTTGCCTATTAATCATATAATAGTTAAAGCGCATCTCTGGGAAGCCACCCGGCGAACAATCTTTGGTTCTGGGAACGTTCCGGGAAGGTTTTTTCAAGGTTTGGGGTACGTTCCTATACGGTTGCAAATAAAACGTTCCCTTGCGGTACTCCAGGAAAGTTTTCTTAATGTATCTGGAACGTTCCCATCTGGTATTATATGTGGTTCCCAGAACGTTCCTTTAATGTTACCAGGACATTGCATAGTTATGGGAATGTTCTCCTAACCTAATAAGAACGTTCCGGGAGAGTTGCCTTTTGGTTTTTCTCTGAAGGAAATGTTGCGTTCCTGAATCGTTATCTGGGCGCAGCTTGTATCAGCCAACAGCTGTCACGCTTTTATTTTTTTATTAGCCTACCACCACAACAATTAAACAAGAACAATAGTAGACTACTACTACTACAACAACTAAAAAAACTAGCCTACTACTAATAATAATAATGATAACAATATTACCAATAATTCACATGAACATGACATAAATATTTAAATGTCTTAGGTTCCTCATAATAACATATTCCAACGTGGCATGACGTGTTTCTCATACACAGTAATATAACAAATGTAATACAAATAATTAGCATAGAATTTCTGAGTTCTTAGATCTACCGTTAAAATTCTGTGGAAAAGACGGACAGGTCTTCATTCAAATATAATACGCCTTAATAAGTCATAATTTCAGGAAAGTTAACACATAAATACGGTTGAAGTTTTATTTTACAGATCACTATATGTAAAAGCCATATTAACACATCAGCCAAATGAGCACAAGTGAGAAATAAACATAAACATATTTATTTCAACCTGCATAACGCACAATAGTAATGATTCCAGTGCTTCTTCTTATATTTTGTGCTGTATATTTATGTATTGTGCTGTAGCCTATAGTTTGCAGTGATGAGTCTCGCAGTACAACTTCACAAAAACTAAATATTGTGCTCAAGTCTTAAATCATCCCTTACATTTCTATTCCTATTCCATTCTTTTTTCAAAATATGCAAAAACAACCAAACAAGTGTCAAAATCTCAAAAAATATTCACTGTACATCCATAATTTAAAGTTCAAATTGATAAATACATACACCTGTTTTTTTTAAATAATGTTTTTACTTACAAAAAATGCGTTAAAACGTACAAGCGTTTTTACATAACAGCAACGTATTCCAGCCCGACGTGCGATAGGTAGTCGCTGTGGAAATGTGCTGGGCATTGGCGAAACGGAATAAGAAACTACAACTTTTGAATTTCAGAGAAATATGAATACTGTAATTGGGACGACTAACACTAGGGGGCCACCATGTATAGGGTTAAATCATCCCTTTACATTCCGAAGTTATATTTTCACGCCACACTATGTACAGTATACTATTCAATCTAAATATGTATAAACAACCAAACAAAATTACTTCAACATGATTGTCAATCAAAATTATTCTAACAAAATAAAGCCATCAATTAAATTCCTTTTGAAATGCCTGTGTGGGGCAAATTCTCAGGGCCACTGCGATGAGTTCCTCCACATCAGTTTCCTTCAGTTTTTCATGATTACTCCAAGAAATAGAACATGTTTTATTCTTTCTTTTTCTTTACCATTTAAACATCACATTAACACAATTGAATACATGCATTTGTGTATTTGACTAATACTGTAAGGCAAAACTTCAATACCAATTCTTCATGATGCATATATTTCACTCATTTAAATTGACAGTAACCTGAGGTGATTTTGCATAGGAATTCAGATGAACCATAGGCTAATTTAGAAAACCTGTATACAATAGGTTAATATAATATACATATCATTTAGGTAAAAATGAATGAGTTTTAGGACATAGTGTTGGTATCCTATTTTAGGCAAAAGGAAATGAATAAATGTGCAACACTCAATTTTATGACCCTTTCAAGAAAGATCAAATAAAAAGTCACCAATATAAGCTAAACTTGCCTATTATCACATGGCAATTCCTGATGTCTTGGAAGGATGTTTTTTCCCCTCAATGTGTAGGTCCTCAACACTTGATTAGATGCCACCTCACACAACATTTTGTGAAGAGCTGCGCCTGGGTTAGCTCTTCCAAGAGAACAAAGGTAGTTCATGATTCTGTAGCCTACTACAAGGTAAATTAATTGAATTTATAATTCAAAAATTACAGTAGGCATGAAGTGCTGTAGATACTTCAGTTTAGACTTAAATTGATTATGCCATAATGATGTCATAACTAAGTGGGTATCTTAGTTTTAAAATGTTATTTTCACAGCTTCTTCCATGTTTACCATCTTTGTCCTCTTTTCCATCTCAGTCTTCCTTGTTGAGCTGTTGAAGCTCCTCCACATCCTGACATGGACCATTTTCCATAATGTCCTCCTTTGCCTCTCCCCTAGCTGCCAGTATTCTCCTTTGCATTGCAAGGATTTCTTGCTGGGTCTCTGCAAATTCTTGCAAGTGAGAATATCTATGGGGAAAGATTAAATGTTGTGGGCTTAGATCAATTCAATTCAATTTTATTTATATAGCGCTTTTCACAGACGACTGTCACAAAGAGGCTTTACAGAACAGAAAGGGGAGGAAAGGGGAAATAGGAAATGCCAGCTCTAAGCCCCCAGATAGTAGAGGTAAAAACTCTCTAGTAGGGAGAGAAAACCCTCATACAGTGGCGAGAAAAAACTCCCCGATGGGAAGAAATCTCGAGAGGAACTCAGCTATTGGGGGGATGCCCATCCTCCACTGGCCTATGGGTTGATTATTTCATAGCGAGGTATTCTACTCTGATGACTCCGTCATGTAGAGATCAGCAGTGGCAGGTGGTCTTGGGCTGGAGCTGCGGGCGGGAGGGCTCGGGAAACTCGGGCTAGAGCCCAGAGCAGGGAAAAGAGGAAAAAAGAAAAAAAAAACATCACTGAGTGTAGGTGTGCATGTGTGTAGTCTAAAAAAATTTTTTTGCTACTTCTGACAAGGCCAGGGGCTCTTCAGGCAGTTGTGACAGCTGTGTCATAAATCAAAAATATACTTAAGCACCAAACTATTACATTATTTTTATATACTATAAGTTACGGCTTATCGGGGCATGCTCCATACCTATACAGCACAGAGAGTTTGGCCTTATGTTTTTTCATCTTACCATCTGAAGAGAATGTGGCATTCAGGCATTAAAGCACAACTGAACTTTGGTAGAACTTTGGGTTGTGTAATTACCTGGCCATGATATGAGTCCAAATGGTGGCGAAATGCAGTGAGCACCATAATTCATTGGACAGTGACACATTTTTTGTTGTTTTGGTTGTGTACTCTAGCACTTTGAAAGGATACAATGACAAATGTTAAAGTGCAGACTGTCAGCCTTAATTTGATGGTATTTTCATCCATATCGGATGGACCGTTTATAAATTATAGAACCTTTTGTACATTGTTAAGATACCTTGAAGATGAGGCAATGTGCTTGCTGATGATAGCTCTGTGGATGAAGCATGTGCTGTTGAAATAATAAGTGTGAAAAGTCCTTAATGTAGGCTACTGTATGTGATTATATAAAAAGTAGATTTATTTAAAATAGGCAATATCCCTCATAAAAGTGCAGGTATAGGTAGTAGAAAATAATGATGCCCACTTGCAGTTTTGAGGGGCAGCCTGGCATGTCTCTTGGTTTGTGGTGGAAGGAAAACATGTTTTTTGCAAAAATTAAAACACATTAAGGCTGATTGGGATGGCAGGTATGCCATCCGCCAAGTTACGGCTTGGTGGGGCATGCCCCATACCTATACAGCACCGAGAGTTTGGCACTTTTCAGGGTTTCCTACAGAAGTAACCACAATGACCATAGACTCTCAGCCCTTAAAAACATGAACTTCTGTAAGTTCTGACCTCATGTAATCACACAGCATTCAGATACAACTTCACTCATCCACACAATAACGCCCCAAACTTGGGTTATTTTGCCGTTGTTCTCCTTCCTCTTCCGCTTCTTCTACTTATTCTTCTTCTTCTTCCCATTTTCCTGCCAAAATGCCTGCCTCCGTCGCGATGTTATCCAATGGGGAGAATTATTATTTGAGGGTATGGTCCGTCTGCAGCATTCGACACGGTCAACCACAAACTCCTGATCTCCACACTCGCTGAGATGGGCATTTCTGGAACTGCCCTCTCTTGGTTTGTATCGTATCTCACTGATAGATCCTACCAAGTCTCCTGGAAGGGTTCCGTCTCTGCTCCCCATCCCCTGTCTACAGGAGTCCCGCAGGGATC
This sequence comes from Synaphobranchus kaupii, assembly GCA_029718625.1. Taxonomy (NCBI): domain Eukaryota; kingdom Metazoa; phylum Chordata; class Actinopteri; order Anguilliformes; family Synaphobranchidae; genus Synaphobranchus; species Synaphobranchus kaupii. The sequence continues at coordinate 74,787,884 of CM056377.1, read as the reverse complement.
TGTACTGGATCCTCTGCTGTTCTCTATGTATACTAAGTCTCTTGGCTCAGTAATTCATTCACATGGCTTCTCATACCATAGCTATGCTGATGATACTCAACTCTTCCTCTCTTTCCCTCCCTCTACCCCAGTGGTTCTCAACCCTGGTCCTGGGGACCCCCTGTGTATGCTGGTTTTTGTTCCAACCACAATTGCAATACTTGAATTTTAACAAGCTGTTAATTTTTCGTAATTACTCCTGAAGACACACCTCTTCAGACTCCACCTTGACTGATATTCTAACCTAGGAATATCAGTTCCCTGTGTTCACTAGTTCCCTGTGTTTTCCTGTCTGTTTATTATAGTTTATAATAGTATTTAGAATAGAAGTGTAGTATTGCTGATTTACCCACAGCTTACTGTGAACTACAGTCAACGTTCATTACTAGGGATAGCTGCTACATTATGGGAAGGATGTGCTTTGTCTTGTCTGTTCTGTAGTGATCTTGATGATGTCTCTGTATGCACTTATTGTACGTCGCTTTGGATAAAAGCGTCTGCTAAATGAATGTAATGTAATGTATACCTGCTCATCAAGCTTATCGTCGAATAAAAACGCTTCATACTAATGTTTTTTAATGTTAATGTAGCTAATGGCTTCATGCTTTCCAAGAAGCTACTGTGGCCTAGTGGTTAGAACTGCAGTCTCTCACACAGTGGATTGTGGGTTCGAGCCCAGCAGGGCACGTGTATTTTCCACAAAAACAATGTGCAACTGTTAAGTACTTTTCATTTCTTAGACTGTTATTATTTTCACATTGACACATTAACGTATATTTATTGCAAAGGCAAAAGAGGTTTCCAATATTAACTGATTAACTGTTCAATGTTTCACTTGTATTTCACTTGTACTATATCACACCCTCCCCAAATCGGACGCTCGCTCTTGTCCGGTTTGGGGAGGGTGTTACGCTCTGCTCTTGCGGTCATGACTGACTGTGGAAACCCCTTGCCTCGGCCAACATTTCTTTATTCATTAACCCTATTTACTTTGGCCCTTTTGAGGCAATTTCCTCCTGGTTTCTACTAGTTTTATTTAAATGTCAATATCTAAAAAAATATTCCCTGCACATCCATGGTTTTAAACTGAAGAAGAAGCTGTATCATTCAGAAATTTGCTACAGAATACATTTATTTCAGAATAGTCACATACAGTATATATATAATAACCATAACATACGTCGCCTAATGTATTTAAATACGTTTAAAAAAGAACGTACGAAAGCGCGTGTGTATTCACACAAGTACAGCAACGTATTTCAGCCCTCAGTGCGAGGGGTGGTCACTGCGGAAATGTCGACTGTATGGGACTTTGGCGAAATATAACAAGATAAACTCTTCAGGGTTCATGAGAAAACAGCTGTAGCTGAATATACTGGTAAGTACTTGGTTTCTTAAACATATTTATATGAGAGATTTTGGAGAAAAAAATGAGGTGTCTTCTAAACCGAAAGTGCATCAGGTACTGTATATAGTACAGTAAGCAAGGGAAAACGGCGAATACTCATTTGTACAACGTTTTAAAAAAATATTATTGTTTCTATACGTGAACATGATTTTCTTAGCGTGTATAAACGGTGCATTTGATGCATTTTACAGTCTGTGGCTGTAGCCAGAGGAGGGTCGTAAGTGCTGTGAGCTACTAATAGCACCCTCCTAATTTATTGCACGGCAGTGTAACTGGAGAAGCTGACGTTTTCGCAAGAGGCTACCCTTTAAAAAAATACTGCGTCAAAATTTTCGGGGTTTTCTTAAAGCTGTAGTTCATAATTTCAGATGAACATGAATACTGTAATTGAGACGGATACGTCTCAACCACTAGGGGTGAAGTTTATAGGGTTCATTTCTTCACTTCAGCTCTGTTCACTTTATCCTTTTCACACATAACACAAGGTCACCATAAAATTAACTACTAGGAAAATTAAGAATTTACGATAATAGCCTACATTAAGAATTGATGATAGCCTCTTTTAAGCTGCAAGCCTTTAAGAGATTGGATTTATAAAGCACCAATTCCCCAAACATATCTGATTCATGTTTAGTCACTTTAAAAAAAAAGAAGAAAATAGCCTCCTAATGTGGCTCTAGTCTACGCAACTCTGCTGATAATGTAGCTTACTGCAAACACTTTTAATTATTATAATAACAATAATAATAATAATAATAATAATAATAAGAAGAAGAAGAAGAATAATCTCTGGTATGTACTTTCTTAGTAGTATCTATTGTTTTCTTCCTGGCTAAGATTCCTGGGAAATATGCATTGTCCAATTAAGCTTGTTCGCCAACGTTACTTCCTGCTTCTCGTTAGGAAGCAGATACAAGCTAGGCTACTACGAAGCGAATCAACATGCATTATAGGCTACATTCATTGCACTGCAGAAAACTAAACTAAACATAGCTGTCCGGTACCAAAACATTTCCTGCAGGTAACGTTCTACACTACCGGAAAAAAAACTCTGCTGTGCAGAAACTCCCTAGCTCGTAACCCACACATGGAAGGTTGGAGTTACGCATCCGGCAATCCAGTGTTGAATAGCCTAACTCTGCTGTGCTTATGAAGTCACTAGCTCGCTCGCTAGCTCGTAGCCCACACATGGAAGGTTGGAGTTACGCATCCGGCAATCCAGTGTTGAATAGCCTAACGTTAAATGTATTTCAATGAATACTAATAGCCCTATTTTAAAACTGTATTTCCATATTTTACTGATGCAAACTATTTAGGCTGTACTAGCTATTTAGGCTGTATGTCTTTCAGCTAGAATGTGTTTGCGTCTAGCCCATTGTGCATGCATGTCTCCATATACACTTGGTTCATTAATTTACATCCTTCTTCATGATCCATAGCTCAGGTGGTGCTGTTCATTGTATTTCATTACACATTAAATACTGCTCATCTACAAACTCTTTTAATGTAATTGTGTGCTGTCTGTAATAGGATAACTGTTCTCATTCTTGTCAATAGAGGCTTGTCAATATGGTTAAGCGAATGTCTGCATACATTTCTTTGGAATGCATGTCTCTCTCCGTGTTTATCTTCCATTATTCATCATTAGTTAGCTATAAAAAATAAGTGATATCAGATCAAAAACTGTAACGTTCCGTTCCCATCCTGTCTGTTTTCCATGTTTTACTATTTCCCTCCGTGTCATGTTTGATTCCCTTTGTCCGTGTTTTCCCCGTTGCTACAGACTGGGCGTGTTCCTTCTGTTTGTTTCACTCTTTTTCCCCACTCCGGTTTCAACCTATCTCCTTTCCCCGTTGCTGCATGCATTCCGCACCCGTCAATTATTCAATCACCCTCGTTTACATTCCGCACGCTTTCTTTATTGTTTGCAATCTCACTTCCCTATTTAACCCTCCGGCTGGCTGCTATTCAGCACCAGTTCGTTAACGTTCTCCGTTTGTATCCTGGTCTTCGAATCCCTGTCCTGTGCCCGAAAGACTTCAGTTGGTTTGACTCTGTGCTTACTGCTCTAAACCTTCTGTTGTTGTTAACTAGCCCTGTCTGTTTGCGGTTTCCCTGCCTGAACTTTGCCAGTCTTTAGTTACCTTCATCTACTGTGTCTGCCAGTCTGTAGCTGTGTACTACTCCCTGTGTGTGTTGCGGTACCTCTGCCTCCATCTGACGTTGCGCCCGCAGTTGGGTGTTCTGCCTTTCCACCCTACAGTGGTTCCTGTCCGGCCGTGGCTACCGCCATTGCTACGGTTACGGTTCCAGCCTCCACTGTGGCCCTGCTGCCCCAACCGGGCCAACCTGAGCTCCGCTACACTGCTCTGCCTTGCCGTATCCAGCCATATCCCTTCCTCTGCTTCCAGTCCAGATCCAGTCCAGTTCCAGTCCAGTTCTGGTCTGGAACATTACAGTGTTCCAGTACTCCAGTTCCAGTTGAACCGCTCCAGTCTCCTGTTTCAAGTCCAGTTCCGGTTTGGAACTACTCCATGTTCCCGTGATCCAGTTCCTGTTGGACTATCCAGTCCAGATCCAGTCCAGTTCCGGTTTGGAACTCCAGTCTCCTGTATCAAGTCCAGTTCCGGTTTGGAACAACTCCAGGTTCCCGTGATCCAGTTCCTGTTGGACTATCCAGTCCAGATCCAGTCCAGTTCCGGTTTGGAACTCCAATCTACTGAATCAAGTCCAGTTCCGGTTTGGAACAACTCCATGTTCCCGTGATCCCGTTCCTGTTGGACTATCCAGTCCAGATCCAGTCCAGTTCCGGTTTGGAACTCCAGTCTCCTGAATCAAGTCCAGTTCCGGTTTGGAACAATTCCATGTTCCCGTGATCCCGTTCCTGTTGGACTATCCAGTCCAGATCCAGTCCAATTCCGGTTTGGAACTCCAGTCTCCTGAATCAAGCCCAGTTCCGGTTTGGAACAACTCCATGTTCCGGTGATCCAGCTCCAGTAATCCGTTCCAGTTTCCTGTCCTGTCCAGTTCCGGCTTGGAACATCCGGTGACTGTTCCAGTCCAGCTCCGGCTTGGAGCATATTCAAGTGCCGGAGAAATCCCTGACCTTTCCATTATTGTTGTGTTTAATCTGTGTACGGCTTGGGACTACCCCAAGCCTCATAATAAATTACCTTTTCTGTCCTCCTGTCTCCTGGTCGTTGCATTTGGGTCCAGTCTGTGTTAGGTTCGTGACAAAAAACGTCTACGACGTAAAAAAAAAAAGGCAAGTTACTCATGCATAGCCTACATAGCGCTGTCTATAAGTTCTTAATTCCAACTTGCAAAAACTAGGCCTGCCTTTAAAAGTCTTGATATCAAAATGTGGTCAAGTTACAACTAACAATATTGCCTATCGTAGCTCACACTAAATAAACTAGCTCTATTCCAAAGCAATGCTATCCAAACTTTCCTAAATTATTTAATGCAACTTGGCTCTGTGTTTCTTCATCTTACCATCTCAAGAGAATGTGGTCAATGAAACTGTATGTGCTACATCAAACTGCAAAATTAAAATAATTTATAGTGGAAATACTCTGATTCAGATGTGTTGCACTTAGAAATTAAACGGAAAAATTACTACACTATAGGGCATGTTTGAACAATTGTCTGCATCCACTGCTTTGGGTCTATGAAAAGCACAGAATGAATAAAATGTATTACTACTATTATTATAATTATTATTGTGTATTTATTGATTTATTTATTTGGATTTCTATCAAAACCTGTGTGGTCCTACAGAGCATAGATATCCTTGTGTTCACAAAATTCTGTTTGCAAATATCATAAATAATATTAGGGTAAACGTCCCTGTTAAGCCCACCAAAACCTGTTTGCAGACATTTTTTATATATTATTTAAATCATTTAAGTAAGAAAATTATAGATGAAATTGAACATTAATCTCTCAGACAACGGCTTGTGGTCAACAAACGCCGTGAACGGCCGGGCTTCCAGCAGGAAACGGAAGTGATGTATGGCCAGATACAGGCCTAAAAGTTCACGATCGAAAGTGCTATACTTCCTCTCATTGGAGCGCAGTTGGCGGCTGAAAAAGGCGAGCGGCTGCCAGGCTCCATTAATCCACTGCTCAAACACGGCATAATCCGAAGCATCCGTGGTGAGGGCAATCGGCGCCTCAGATACAGGGTGCGCCAGCATGACCGCGTTGGCCAGAGCTTTTTTTGTGGCCGGGAAAGCGTTGTCCATCTCTCCAGACCAATCGATAGCCTTCTTGGGGGGTATGCCCTTGAGGGCCTCGAAAAGGGGCTGCATGAGCTGGGCTGCATGGGGAAGAAAATGATGGTAAAAGTTCACCATGCCGAGGAACTCCTGCAGGGCCTTCACGGTGAAGGGGCGGGGGAAACTGTTCATGGCCTCCACCTTCGACGGCAGTGGCACTGCACCGTCCTTATGATGCGGTGCCCGAGGAAGTTAATTACATCCAGTCCGAACTGGCACTTGGCTGAATTGATGATAAGGTCGTGCTGGCTGAGCCGCTCAAAGAGGGTTTGAAGGTGAGACACGTGTTCCGTCATGGAGGCACTGGCGACGAGGATAACGTCCAGATAGGCAAAAAGGAATGGTAGATCCCGCAGCACCGTATCCATCAGGCGCTGGAAAGTCCAAGGCTAAATGGCGTGATCACCGCCATCTTCTGGATGTCCTGCGGCTGTACCAGAACCTGGTGGTGTCCGCGAACGAGGTCCTCCTTGGAAAAGACGACTTTCCCGGCCAGGCAGGCGGAAAAATCCTGGATGTGAGGAATCGGGTATCAGTCAGGGACCGTGATGCCATTGAGACGCCTATAATCTCCGCAGGGGCGCCAACCGCCACCGGGCTTCGGCACACTGTGGAGAGGCGAGGACCAGGGGCTGTTCGACCGGCGAATTATGCCGAGGCGCTCCATGGTGTGGAACTCTGCCTGGGCCACAGCGAGTTTCCCCGGGTCGAGGCGTCGAGCACGGGCATGGACAGGCAGGCCAGTAGTCGAAATGTGGTGTTCCACTCCGTGCTTAGTGAAGGCAGAAGAAAAGGTGGGCTCCGTTAGGCTTGGGAACTCGGCGAGGAGACGAGAAAACATGTCAGCAGATGAGAGTGCACTAGCCAGCTTCGACGTGTCAGAACCGCTAAGTGAGCATGGGAGCGAGCTGAAAGTCTCAGCGTGGACAAGCCGTCGGTTCTTAACATCCACCAACAAGCTATTAGCGCAGAGAAAATCCACACAAGGAGGGGAGTGGACACCTTAGGGGAGTGGACACCTTAGCTGTGACAAAATCCCAAACTAATCGTTGTCCTCCGAAACACAGCGCCACGCTCCGTTTTCCAAAAGCGAGGATAGAACTGCCGTTGGCGGCTTGGAGGGCGGGGGCCATGTCCATCCCTCTGTATGTCCAAGGTTGTCGCGGGCAGAACGCTCACTTGAGCACCAGTGTCACAGAGGAAACGCCGCCCAGAGTCAGTGTCAGTAATAAATAACAAGCTCCCCATACGGCCGACACTCTTGGCAACTAGTGAGAGCCGGCCCTGGCGTTTCCTGATGCCTTGAAGGTGCAAGGAGGGCGGCACTTTCTAGCTTTGGTACCGTACTGCGCGTGGTAAAAGCACAGACCTTGCCCATTGGTTGTAGCTGTAGTGCTGGTAATGGCCACTGCTTCCACCGGCAGTGTAGAGTCAACGTGGGTGGGATCCAGGACGGTAGTGCAGCTCCGCCAGCCGGCGGAAAAAACTTTGTCAGCTTCTCTGGCCAAAAGTCGTAAATCCTTAATGGGCGTGTTAGCCAGGGCAGACCACACTTGCGAAGGTAGCTGTTGCAAGAACAGTTCCATGAAAAGCAAACACGGTTTATGATTTCCCAGGAGATTTAACATATGATCCATCAACTCCGAGGGCTTGGAATCAACCAGACCAGGCAGAGAGAACAGCTGACGAGCACGCTCGGATTCAGTCACACCGAACGTGTCGAGGAGGTATGATTTCAAAGTTGCATATTTCTCTACCTCTGGCGGGTCTTCAAGAATGCTCATGACTCTAGCCGCGGTGGAACTGCTGAGAGCAGAAACAACATCATAATATTTTGTGTTGTCCTCAGTAATTCTCCGGAGTGCAAACTGTGCCTCTGTTTGGGCAAACCAAGCCGCAGATTGCCGTTCCCAAAACTCTGGTAACTTAAGGGAAACTGCATTCGCCCCTTCCATGATGCGGGAGTTCGAAAATAATCTTTGGGATCGTCCAAAGATGAAACGGGGTCACCAATGTAGGTGCACGGGAAACTGTTAGACTGCTTACCAAGTCAAAAATCCAACTGCAACGCAGCCGCATGCTTTATTTATATCCCTCTACCCACGTCATAGAAGCCGTAGACTTATGACGTATCCGTGTCAACATTACAAGGTGAATTATGTAAGTATGTCCCAGAGGTAGCTCACATAATTCACCTTGTAATGTTGTAGAATCCAACTTCATTTCCTGCTAACGCAGCACGTGACGGCGTTACCGTAATCTCTTATATTTGCGTATATTTGCGCACTTAAATTTTAATCGGTGATAGCTTGACCATCATTTTCAGAAGTGGCGATAGCTTGACCGCAATCTTTAAGCTCACAGGCTATACAGGCTTAGTATTTACAGTTAGTTTACAACTAGTGAGCTACTAAATCTGGTTGCACAATGTGTCCTTAACACAAAACTTAGTAGGATCTAAACTCTTCGTAAATTAATGTACAGTCGCACAAAATTACGCCAATGTTGTCTGATCCAATAAAAAATGTAAACAGGAAATAGCATTGCACTAGGATACCTTGGTGACGCCGCTAGGTCAGCCGCTAGCAGGTCATTAGCCTATGTCCTCACTTAAAACGCACTTTTGTCCGTTCTAGACAGACGACACAGTGCATCTGCGTTCCAACGAAGTTAACCCAGATAATTTTTTTTATTGGATTGGTTGACTGCAGCTACGGACGTTACGCTGGGGCCATGTTGTAAACGTCACTTGTGTTTTCTGTAGAATTAATGGAAATGTAGTTTGTTGTCCCTATAACATCTTGTCCATGTGTATTTTGCACATTGTACATTTTGCACATGCGTATTTTGCACATTGTATATTTTGTGCAGGCATATTTTGCACGTTGTATGTTTTGCACAATACTGACTTGCAGTCCTCCTGCAACGCACCTATTGAAGCCTTGGTGAGCCTACTCGCCAGTTAGCTTATACTCTTACCCACTACCTAGCCCTTGTTATTCTACTACTACTGTGGGTCTCGTTTTAAATCTGTTATGTCTTGACTGTCCAAATAGTTTAATAGTTTTCATAGCTAGTTTCAGTGTTCATAGCTAAACCTCTGTCGGTTCCTTTAGTTGAACACCCTGTACGCGGGGACAACGAGTCACGATTACTACCATGGTCTCCCACCCTTATAATTGGGAGTGGCATAGTCAATGTCTAACTAGGAGGTGTGGAGTACTCCTTTAGGTTACATTTGGTGTAGTCGGCAGGATCTAGAGGTTTGGTTTTGGTTTGGAGGCTCACCATTGAATCAGTGGGTAAGGTAGGAATTTAGTATTTTTTTGGTGGGAAAAACTGAGGAGTTGACACAAGTGGGACTGCCTGTCAACCCTTATCGGAACTCATCTCATCCTCTTCATTGTTTGACCGACTGGGCGGACGTTGCTAATGGAAAACCTGGAGGAACAGCTTAAAGCCCTCACTGAACTGGTAAAACAGCTTCAGGCGGATAATCATAAACTGAGGGAAGAGGTAAAGCAAAAGGCTACACCTGCTAGGTCTGATGGTGTACAAGCTGGTTCCTTGTCGTGTAATGTTTCCCCTATAGTCTATGTTCCTGTAATGGAGTGTTTGGTGTATGTGCCAAGAGAGAGAAAGTGTCCCCGCTTTTTTTGGTAAAATGACTCAGGACAATCTGTCCACAGAGGATTGGGTAGAAGAAGCACGTTGGTCTCTAGCGGTCCAATCTGTGCTCCAAACAAGTTTTGTTTCTTTTTGATTTATTAGATGGGGAAGCCAGGGCTGAAATCAAGTTTCGGTAACAATAGAAGGGTCAATGACAAATAAAGTTTTCAAAATTAAAAAAACAAATATTGACCAAAATGGATTTTAAATACATTCTTAATTCCACACGAATGTATCCTGTGTATTTATATTCGTTTCATAGCTTTTAAGGTGATATAAATACATTTTTAAACAAGATTTCAGATTTTACCACCCAGAAATGTCAGGTGGCGCGACCATATATGAATTTTGAATAATACACTTTTAATGTATTTACCACTACTGAAAACCTGCAAATATGAATCATTGTAGTGTGTAAACTTTAATTTCTTTATTTATGGCAGTTTTATTCCATTTATAGAAACGGCCACTTCTTTTTATTTCAAACACCTTATTTTCCATAGAGAGAAAGAAAACAAAAATTCTAACAGTAAAAATGATTTGTATACATTATTTAAAGATTTTCAGTTATATTTCTGATTTAATTTTGCAGACTGCAATGGGAATGGATACATTTAAATGTAAATTTGCTGGTCGCACCACCTGACCATGACCAGTCGCGCCACCTGACATTGTGCTCAATAACGATTGAAATTCACTAAATAAAAAGAAGGATATGTAAATGAATTTTACTCTGGTTTCATTTGGCTTTTATTTGAAACCTGAGCGTTTTATACTGGAACTTAATCATACAATTACATTTAATTCAGGCCAGCAACAGTGGTAATGCCAATAAGATAACATTTGATCAATGCTTAAAAAATATAACTGAAACATCAAGTCTCAAGGAACACATTTCAATAATGAAATGCAACTGGATAATTTTTTAAGCTATGCCGTGCTGTTTTTTCCTTGCTTGATAATGGCATCTACAAAAATGAATGAAAAAATTATAACTTAATTTTAAGGGTCTTAAGGTACAATATGCAACTTTGAGTATCAATTTTGGTTATATAGTCCTATATTCTTGAAGAGTAGGACTTTTTCACCTTTAAACAACTTAATATCATACAGAAAGATGTATATATTTAAGAAAATGTATTTAATATCTTCAAACACATTAATTAACATCACTTTTTTCAGTTGGTTTAACTGTAATTCTAGTCGCGCCACCTGACATATTGGTTGCACCACCTGACTTTTCAGACTCAATTCAAATCTAACAGGAATTAACTTGGACACCTATATACATTTTTGTCCTTGAACTCAAGGTTATACATACAGTCAAGCCGGAAAGTCTCCCCACCCCTTTCACCTTCTCCATGTTTTATTACGTTACAGACTTATACTACAATAGATTGAGTTAATTTTTTGTCTCAAAATTCTACACAAAATAGCCCATAATGACAAAGTGAAAACAGGTTTTTAGACATTTGTGCTAATTTATAAAAAATCAAAATGTAAAATACCATATGTACACAAGTGTGCACACCCTTTGATATGACACCCAAAAGTGAGCTGAGGTGCATTTTGTTTCCACTGATGCTGCTTGAGATGTTTCTACAACTTAATTGGAGTCCACCTGTGATGAATTCAATTGATTGGACATGATTGGAGATTGCCAACACCTGCCTATATAAGGTCCCACAGTTGACAGTGCATGTCAGAGCAAACTCCAAGCCATGTTGTCAAAGGAATTATCTGCAGACCTCAGAAACAGGATTGTGTCAAGGCATAGATCTGGAGAAGGGTACGGAAAAATCTCTTTACAGAGAAAAATCAGCTTTACAGGTCCCAAAGAGCACAGTGGCCACCATCATTCATAAATGGAAGAAGTTTGGAAACACCAAGAATCTTCCTAGACCTGGCCGCCCGGCGAAACTGAGCAATCGGGGAAGACGGGCCTTGGCCAGGGAGGTGAGCAGGAACCCGAGGGTCACTCTGACAGAGCTCCAGCGTATCCTTGTGGAGATGGGAGAACCTTTCAGAAGATCAACCATCCAGGCAGCACTCCACCAATCAGACCTTTATGGTAGTGGCCAGACGGAAGCTCCTCCTTAGTAAAAGGCACATCACAGCCCGCTTGGAGTTTGCCAAAAGGCACCTAGAGGACTCTCAAACCATGAGAATCAAGATTTTCTGGTCTGATGAAACCAAAATGGAACTTTTTGGCCTGAATACCAAGCGTCATGTCTGGAGGAAACCAGGCACCGCTCATCACCTGGCTAATACCATCCCTACAGTGAAGCATGGCGGTGGCAGCATCATGATGTGGGGATGTTTTTCAGCAGCGGGAACGGGGCGACTAGTCCTGATAGAGGGAAAGATGAATGCAGCTAAGTACACCGAGATCCTTGAAGAAAACATGCTCCAGAGCGCTCTGGAGCTCAGACTGGGGCAAAGGTTTACCTTCCAACATGACAACGACCCAAAGCACACAGCCAAGAGAACAAAGGAGTGGCTTCGGAGAAAGTCTGTGCATGTCCTTGAGTGGCCCAGCCAGAGCCCAGACCTGAATCCAATTGAACATCTGTGGAAAGAGCTGAAAATGGCTGTGTACCGACGCTCCCCATCCAACCTGACGGAGCTTGCAAGGATATGCCAAGAGGAATGGGCAAAAATGTCCAGAAACAAGTGTGCCAAGCTCGTAGCTTCTTTCCTAAGACGCCTTGAAGCTGTAATCGCTGCCAAAGGTGCAACATCCAAGTATTAGGCTAAGGGTGTGTACAGATATGTAACCCCTAAATAACCTATTTTTGTCAGTAAAATAAAATTGCATATTTTCTAAAAACCTGTTTTCACTTCGTCATTATTGGCTATTGTGTGTAGATGTTTGAGGCAAAAAATGAACTCTGTAACGTAATAAAACGTGGAGAAGGTGAAAGGAGTGTGCAGACTTTCCGACTTGACTGTATATTTTTTCAATCAAATACACATTTTCTGAATAAAAACTAATTTTCATAGTTTTCCAGGGGTCATACCACCTGACATGGTAAGTTGAACCAACCTCACCATTACTCAAAAACGTCAAATTATGTAATATTTGTGGGAGAGTTATTAACCTTGTTACTGCATGACAGGGGTCCTGTGGGGTCTTCTGTGTGATGTCACACCCTGTTGCATCGTTTTCTTACAGGCACAGTACATAAAATGATGTTTTGGAGAAGTCAATTTCTCGGACAAAGTTTTTTTAAGTAATAGAATAGTTTTGAAATAGGACTGTTAAACTACTTTCCGTCATTTATGAGCAATCTAACATAAAATCATGCCAAACTATTTGATTAGGAATTGTATTGAGAAAATTTACCTTTTTATTGCAGTTTTGTTCTCTGCATGTATGTTCGGACGGTCCCACCACCTGACATTTTGGGACACCAAAACTCAAAAAATAAATTGAATTTCAATAAAATGAGAAGGGTTTCTCATAAAGAAGATATTGTAGTGCAATTTGATATATAACATGTTGTTTTGTATTATTGTTTTTAGGAAAGTAATGAATTTGGACACAAAAAAATTCACATCATGTCATTGACCCAGAAAGGGATGAAAATGTTTGCTATTCTCAATGATAGTTTACGTAGGGGGTGGGCCAAGGAAATGTGTGAGTGGGCCAAGTTAATTAAAATTGAGAGAGTGTCAAATTAATTTAGTTTAAAATGGACAATATGCTGGTAAAGTAATAACGTTATTTTCATAATCAGAGTGCTCAGACATTCCTCAATTTGTCAAATAAAGGCAAACGATCTGTCAAAAAACAGACTAGCCCATTTCCTGGTGAGTATAACTGCGCAGACAAGCACAACATCACAAATCAAAAACCCAAATGTATCATTGCAAGACAAATTAATAATCAGTATAAATTCATACAGATATTCTGCCCTAATATAAACTCCTCAAAAAAAGTTTGGAAACGTTATTTCGGTCGATTATTCCTCCCCTTTAATAATACCAATTGGTATTGTATTTTATATCGCTGGAAAGCCTGATTAGTCACCTTTACAACAAGGTACAACTTGTAAGGATCATGCATTCGTGGAATGAGCAACACAGCTAACCGTGTGGGTAGCGGCCCAAAAAAATGTGCCAAAATCCCCTGCAATATTCTTCTGTTGGTATTCACTCTCGTTTTGAGCTTCAAGTGCTGGCAGGTGTATGCCAGTCACAGGTGTGTGACTGGCACCTGATTGGCACCTAATTGACAGCACTTGTGTGCATGGGTCCTGCAACTTTGTTGAGTTTGTGTGTGCTCCAAGCATAAACATGCCACGTTTGTCCCTTCAGGATAAGGCCCGTGCAATAGGGCAAGTGGAAGCTGGTGTTCCGGTACGCAGAGTGGCAGCATTATTTGGTGTCAGCCCTGGTACCATTTCCAAACTTAGGACTAAGTTCCGTGAGACTGGTGAAGTCAAAGACAGACCACGAAGTGGCCGTCCCAGGAAGACAACACCCCAAGAAGACCGGTTCCTCACCCTTGCTTCACTGAGGACCCTTGCTTTAACCAAAGCAGTTAATGCATAGTCAGTTTTCCCCAATAACTTCAAAAACATTCACGTAACAACACTTCAGTGGACTTTTGTTTGTCATTTAGCCTACTGCTTTCTTGTATTCATTTACAGTGACTTAAATGTAATCAATTGTTTTTATTGCATGATAAAATTACAATCAATAAACGTGACAGTCCTAATATTTTACTTAAAACTACAGCTTATTTAGTCCATTTTTTCCACACCTAATTTCACATAGGCCTAACAGGTCAGAAATAGCTTTGAATAGCTTCTGATGATATTCTTTCAAATGCTGCGTTTGTCCGAGTTGACACACCTCTGCAACTATACTGTTTCTATTAGCAATAACGACGCTACCACTGTTTCATTTGCCTGACTTCACACGTTACAAAATGCATGTCACACTTACAATTCCTTTTCCATATTTTTCTGTTGGTTATGGTGGCTCTCTCCTAATTCTTTTGGCAAACTGGAAAAGGGAGGAGTGTTTTTATATTTTCGGATACATTAAGTTACGCAAAACTAGATAACGTTAGTAGTATATAGCATACGGCATATGTCAAAATTTGATTGATGGGCATATGGCTTATGTCAAAATTTGATTGATGGGCATATTTGCATATTTTATTAATATTAATTAGGTGTGGAAAAAATATAATTATGCATAAAAAAATAAAGATTTTATTTTTTAATTATTATTTTAAATTTTTTAATTTATAATGTATTATTATTCGGGGGTGTTGTGGGGGTTGTTTCAAGGGGTGATTTATTTGCATAGTGATGATGTCATTTTATTGGGGGGGGTGTTTGTTGTAAACGTTGTTTTTTATGGTTGGTCTGGTTGGGTGCTTGGGGGAGGAAAACGTGTTGGAATTTTAAAATTTTTTTATTAGAACAACATTGTGAAAAAGTAACGGTGTATATATATATATATATATATATATATAAGTGTATAGGTTAGTGGCAATAGTTTAAGGTAAAGAATAAAAGAATTCAAGCAGGCTGTTAAAACGTGACAAATAGCGGTAGGCTATAGCAAGTTAGTTGTCTGAAAGAAAGAAAAAGAAAGCATGCCATTTTAAAGAAATGTTTTTTTGTTAGAGCCGAAGGGAAAAAGACTCTAACAAGTTTTTGAGATGTCCGTGAATGTGTGCGAATGACTCCATAGCCAAGGACTTTTTTTTGCCAAAGTCCGCGGAGGTCCGGAAAAAACGGTGTAAAATAGCCTAAAAAAAGCAAGTTAGTGTTCTAAAAGAAGACCTAGGAGGCCTCGAAAGAAAGACTAGAAAGAATAAAAAATAAAATAATAGGCTATGTAACGTTTTACAGAATTAAAAAGCAAAAACCTAAAACGAACTCTGAATTATTCTTGGGTTCCGCGGAGGTCCGGAGATTGCCTATAGCTCGACTATAGGTTGCAGAGAGAGAGAGAGACGTTGCCAGACGGCTAGAGTGCGGACAAATGGAGCCATTAGTTTATCGTCCTGTGTACACCTGAAAATGGGATACGCCCGGTAGTATCCGCCTGTTTCTTTTGAAATTGACGGACGTTTACACGGGCCAATGAGCTGGATAGTTGAGCTTATGTCAAGCCGGTGTTGTAAAATACTTGAGATTTAGTAACAGCTGGTGGGGGACTGCTTGAGCCGACATGCACGCGCGCACGCTAGGGAAAACCTTTGATTGACAAGGAACAGCTGTATTCCTGGCAGGGTGATTCAAAGAAAGTTTGAATGAATGAATGAAATGCATAGATTAGAAATATTTGAACAGGCCACAAAAGGCCCCAATTTGTCGTGAAAAAGCCATTGAAAAGGCATCTATATACCCCCAGGCATCTATATGTCCCTAAATTGTTGTTCACTGGTCAGCTTCATGAAACAAATCTTTTGGTATATTTGTACAAGGTTTTGTAATAGGGCAATACTTAGAGCCAATATGAGTGTTTAATATCTATGGGTTACTAAAAAGATGGGGTTACTAAATTTAAGCAGGGTTCAGTCGTTATATATTAAATGTGACATTTAAACGCAACTCTTTCAACGTGTATTTAAATTTCAGGGTGTCTACAATACACAGCAGGGGGGGTCTGAATGATCGGAGCAGCTGCGGGTTTACGCTGACCACAGGTTTCAGTTTGTATAAAGAACCGACTTTTTGAGCAGGTCTATAGCCGAAACAGACGTTGACACTATCGCCTGTAAGCAACCTGCAAAAGAAGCATGTCTGCTGCAGAAAACTCAACACCGAAATCTCCAGAGGTTGTGGCTAACAAGACCGTTTTGCGGAGGCCAAAAAAAACTTTTGCCGTGATGTCAAGACTTCAAGGACGTTCGCTTTACAAAGAATGGGTCGCAACAGCATCATCATACCGACGTGGTGGGTACCATATCGACACGTCTGGCGAGGAACCAACAATTACCCTTTTCAACCTGTGTGCGGGGGAGTTGTACAGTGAAAATACAGAGTCTGTATTATTTGTGCACGAGAACTGGCTTAAATTCAAGCAATGCTACAAAAATGTTGTGGAGGATGTATTTTGTAGTTGTCATTTTCAGAGCTGTTCGAAGGACTGCAGCGTGATCTGTGTGTCAGCGCTCAAAACGGCTAAAAAACTGTTCATTACCGAGACCAATGAATCAAGAGACATTGGGGATACGCTAATTGTCTTTCAGTTTGAAGACCTGCACATGTTGAACAAGGCTATTGAGCAAGCCGATAATGTGTTTGAGGATTATAGGACTTGGAGATATATGGCCGGTGTGAAAACAAACTTGTTGTCGAGTTTCAATGCCGTGGCTGAAGATGATGAAGAAGAAAAAGAAAATGTGCCGCCACCACCGCCACCAACAACACCCGTTGTCTCTGATGACGAAGACTCTACAACAAGTTTTGTGTAAATAACTTGTCTAAAATTGTTTTAAATTTTTAGATTGTGTGTGTGTGTGTTTAATATAAATGTATACAGAATGTCTTTTTTAATTGTCTCTGATGACTAAGACTCTACAAAAAGTTTTGTGTAAATAACTTGTCAAAACATGTAAGCAAAAAATGTTTTTAAATTTTTTAGATTGTGTGTGTTTAATATAAATGTATACAGAATGTCTTTTTGATTGATTTTGTGAACTTTAAAATAAAAAAGCCTTTCTTTTACATGCTATTTTACATATTGTTTCATTATTATTATTATTATTATTATTATTAAACGTTAAAATATGTTAAATTCAAATCAAACCCAAAAAAGGAAGGCCCCACCCAGATCATAACTCTAAAGTTTTAAGGCATGGCTATAAGTTTCAGAGGGTCTTAAAAGCCACTCTGCAAACTCAGGATTTCATACAGACTGTACAGACCTCTTGACAAGCATGTCTCAGGGCGGTTATAAAATGTATAGCCCCCTACAAGGGTCCGGTTGCTCAGAATCTTGGGAGTCTGAGTATTCAGCGAACAATGACAAACCTGCTACAGACCTTGGATCGATATCGACAAAGCCGAATCCCTATTTTTATCAGAGCCAAAATCTATGGTCTACGAAGACGAAGGCTGCGATGTGCCAAGCTGTGTACAACAGTCCAGCCAAAAAAACCGCCCGGGGTGTATAGACGAAATCGACAGGTGTCTTACAAGTCCGATGATTAAGCTGCTGAAAGCCATAGTCGCCTGTCTTCTGAATGGCGCTATATAATATAATTTTGACAAATTCCTGACAAAAGTGAAGAAACCGTGGCTGCGCCCTCTGCTGGTCAAGGCCTTGAAAGTGTTCGGAGTGGTACCAGATCCTGTGAGAATCTTGGGTTCTGTTGACACCATTGTTTCAGAACTCCGTGAGGAGCCACACATCAGGGAAAAACTGCTGGAAATCTTACGTACAGACCTTGACCCGGCCAGTGAGAAGGCTATTGCGGCTGTCAACATAGATTTCTGGGAGATTTACGGGGCAATGCATGAGCACCTGTGGTGTGATCAAGGCATGCGGACCCGGATGAACGACAATGTTTAAAACGTTTCAAGAACCTGTTAAATGTTAATATATGCAATTTCTGTCATGTAACCTGCAACTTTTTTTAAATTTTTTAAAAATACATAAATAAATACTTTGGTTTTTTATATAATGTGTCATTATTGTGATAGATTTAAGGATGGCTGGTGAGAATGCATGAAAGATGTTTATTATGCTCCAGAAAATCCTGGTTCTTACGGTGGTAAAGAGCGTTTGCGAAGGGTTTTGCGTGAAACAACAGGTAGTAACATATCAAACAAGAAAGTTACGGACTGGTTGTCGGGGGAATATGCATACACTTTACACAAACCCATCAGAGTCAATTTCAAAAGAAACAGGGTTATTGTGAGAAACATTGATTCACAATGGCAGCTTGATTTAGTAGACTTGTCAAGTTTATCAGAGCATAATGATAATATGAAGTTTATGCTAACTTGTATAGATATATTGTCAAAATACGCCTGGGTATGTGTTCTTAAAAACAAGACAGGTGTCGAAGTGGTAAAGGCCCTTCAAGAAATTCTCGCAAATGGACGTATACCTAAAAAAATACAAACCGATAAAGGTAAAGAATTTTTCAATAAAATGTTTCAAAGTCTGATGAAACGCAACAAAATATTCCACTTTGCCACAGACAACGACGATGTGAAAGCATCTGTGGTCGAACGTTTCAATAGAACGTTAAAATCCAGAATGTGGAGATACTTCACAGCACACAACACTAGACGCTATATAGATACTGTACAGGATTTGGTCCTGGGGTACAATAACAGCTACCACAGCACGATTAAAATGAAACCCGTTGAAGTAAATGAAAATAATGCTTTTAAAGTGTTTAAAAATATGTATGGTCTCTTTCCAAAAAGATCTAACAAGCTAGCGTTTAAGTTTGAGGAGGGGGACACAGTCAGAGTTTCCAAAGTACGCGAAAAGTTTGCAAAAGGTTATGAGCAAACATATACAGACGAATATTTTACAGTCGTTGAAAGGGTCCACAGAATCCCTCCTGTATATAGATTGAAGGATTATGATGGGGCGTGCATTGACGGAACATTTTATGAGGAGGAATTACAAAAGGTTATAGTTGGAAAAGACAAAACCTTTAAGGTCGAAAAAATAATAGCCGAAAAGAAGCATAAGAACCAGAAACTAATTTTAGTGAAGTGGGTCGGATGGCCTGAAAAATACAACAGCTGGATACCTAAAGATAGTGTGATTGACATCTAAAAGAGTAGAAAACATTAGGTCGCCATGGAGGAAGCAGGCTTTTATGTCACTCTCCCCAGTAACGCCAGTCTAGATATTTACCCTGGAAATAAAATTTCAAGTTACACAACAAAGTTCGCGAGACCCCTCGAATTTCGCGGACAATGGGAAGTTGCTTTAGCAGAAATTCAATACCCGTGTACATGGAGTATGCTATCAAATCATGAAAATGCTTTTATCGTAAGTGATGATAAGAAAAAGGAACTCAGCTACGTTGTTGTAATAAGCTGGGGCTATTACAAGAACATGAAAACACTAGTAGAGGAGATGAATAAAGCTTTAAAAAAAAGAAAATTTGATATTGAGGTGTCCCATTCCGCAATGAAAAACCGAATTTATATTAGTAGTGCAAACGAAAATATTTCACTGACGGCTAGCGGTAAACTCGCGAGGATGTTGGGTTTGGACCCGGATGTACCCTTAACGGTCGCAAGGCCTGTGGCCCCATATCCGGCCGATATTCGTGCGGGGTTTTACACAATGTATGTTTACACCGACATTATTGACTACCATAGAGTCGGAAATAGTTTTGTGCCCTTGCTACGATGTGTACATATAACAGGGGCTAGCAACGATGTCATCACAATCTCGTATGAAAAGCCACACTACGTTCACGTGTGCAAGATGCACATTGATAACATAACAATTGAGCTGAAATCGGATCAGAACGAGAACATACGCTTCACTTACGGTAAAGCCCTCATAAAATTGCATTTCAGGCCGGTGAAGCATCGATATCACAAATTTAAAAAATGGCAAGTTCAAACCTATACGTTGACCCCCATAGGTACATAGACTATTATACCGCACAAGCCGGTAATGGTCTGCCGGGGTATAAGCGTGCGAGTGTTATGTATGGTAGCGGTCTTGGAGGACTTTTTAGAGGTTTATTCCGAATGGCGTTGCCCCTACTAAAGAAAGGCTTCAACATAGCCAGACCACATTTAACGTCAGCAGCTAAAAACATAGCCAAGGATGTTGTACATAAAGTTGTGACGAGTCGTTTGAACACCGGCGAACAAGAAGATTCGGGGCTTTTGGTTATGACACGTCGCGCACAGAAAAGGCCTCCAGGTGGGCGGGTCTCAAGTCGAGCTAAGTCTAAAAAGAGACGACCGGCACACATTAGGGTCACAGTCGCAAAGAAGCAGAAGAGGAAGGCTAAAAAGCAGACCAAGAAGGCTAAGAGAAAAAGTAGATACATTTTTTAGAAATGGCCTTTATACACAACATGTCAGAGGAATGTATGAAGTCGGAACTGGACCTTTTTGCAGTTCCGTACACACAAACAAGCATTGATAAGAGCATCTACGTAGAAGTGCCACCCCTGTCAGCCATTTCGGATACTGGTCCTCTAAAGTTCTATATCGCCGGTAATGGCGAAGATTACCTTGACTTAAACAATACTCTTTTATACCTACGGTGTCAGATAACCCGTGCCGATGGCACAAATATTCCGGCCGATGCCAAGGTTGGGCTTATTAATTATCCCATAGCGACCATTTTTTCACAGGTGGATATTTCACTGGGAGACAGGCTGGTGAGCCAGTCTAGCAACACGTACCCCTACAAAGCAATTATGGAATGTCTACTTAATTATTCTGAAGACACAATGTCTAATCAATTTACGTCCAGATTATTCTATAAGGACACCAGTGGACATATGGACGAAACAGACTCTGCGGGTGACAACAAGGGCTTGAAAGATAGAGCTCTATATACAGCGGCGAGTAACACTTTTGAGTTGCTCGGACCCATACATGCAGACATGTTTTTTCAGGAGAGACTACTTATAAATGGAGTCGATATTAAAATTAAGATGGTCCGGTGTAAGGATGAGTTCTGTCTAATGAGCGAGGGGGCCCCGCAGCAGCAATACTGTCTTAAAATGGTCTCGGCCACACTATTTGTAAAAAAAATCGGAGTCTCTCCACCCGTTAAGCTCGGACATGCCCAGGCTCTACTGACATCAAATGTTAAATATCCGATTGATCGTGTTAGTCTTAAAACTTTCAGTTTAGCAGCTGGTCTTAGAGTTTGCAATCAAGAAAATTTGTTTTTGGGTCAATTACCGAAATCTGTCATTATAGGTTTGGTAGATAACGACGCCTTTACTGGTGTTTACAACAAGAACCCTTTCAATTTCCAACATTACAACGCAGAATATGTATCACTCAGTATGAATGGTCTTCCAATACCGAGTAAGCCATATCTCCCAAATTATGGTAACGGTTCTGCGGTTCGTGAATTTTACAGCCTAACGCTGGCCACAGGAAGGCATCTGAAAGACACGCCGTTGTGTATAAATCGTCAAGAATACATGAACGGTTACACCCTTTATGCTTTCAACCTGACACCCGATGAAGGTTGCAGTCAGCATCTATCCCTGATCAAGACGGGTAATATCCGTCTGGAGATGAGATTCAGAAATCCGCTACCCAGAACAGTTAATTTAATTGTGTACGCATGCTTCGACAATATCATTGAAGTGAACCAGAGGAGGAACGTGTTGTATGATTACATTAATCATGAATACCAGAGAACTAACGGCTATTTGGAGTAACAATCCATACACAGAAATTAACTTTTATGGGGTTGTGGCCTGCGATGAGCTACTGGATAATAAACTAAATAATTTACCAGCATTGTACATTGTGAATACACACCCTCGAAATAAGCCTGGAGAACACTGGTTAGCGTTGTATGTGTGTGCGGATAAAACTGGTGAATTTTTCGACTCCTATGGCAATCCCCCTGACTACATTTATTTCCCAGATAGCATCATTACTTTTTTACAAAAGAACTGTAAAAGGATTGTTTACAACATGGTACAAGTGCAAGACCTACACAGCACAAGTGCGGACAGCATTGCGTATTTTATCTGCACAACAGGGCCAAAGGGGTTCTGTTTAGTAAAATTATATCCCTATACTCTGATAATTTGAAAAATAATGATGCAATGGTTTCAAGATATGTTGATAAAATATACTTGGACAAGTGTGTTAAAAACATGTTAAACTGTGTACAGACTGCATGCTGTGGTGAAATGTTTAAGGCCTGTCACTGTTGGAAAAAAAACACAGGCATGTTTTGTTTGAATGTTACTTTATGTCTTTTATTATAAAATAAAAACATTTTAAACTTTACATTTTGACATTTTGATCATTTAAAACAAACACACACTCAACAGCTTCAGAAATCTATCCACGCTGAATGGTCTAAAACGGGGGTTGAAAAAACAGCCTTAGGGCCTGTTTCTGGCGTCATAGGTGTAAAGGCGGCGGTCTTTGGTATTTCTTTGTGTAGATTTATCTTGCCGCGAACATTTTGATTAGGTATGACAGAAATAGGCATATTAAGCATCCGGCTTCTAGGTGGCATGCTTTGTACAAAATCTTCAACTCGGGCGGTGTCCGTCCTGACATTATCGCGGCCCTCAACAGGCAATGATAGGGTTAAATGTTGCATTTCGGCTTCACCTTGTTTAACCAACACTATGAAACGCTGTAGAGCAATCGTGTACAGTTTTGCCTTCTCATGAGGACCAACATCAGTCCTTGATAAGATGTTACGTATGATTTGATCCAAATCATTTTCAACAGTTTGTCGGATTGGTTCCGGGGTAAAAGTAAGATTCTTTAATTTGTCCAGCTGGCTTTGAGGCACGAGAAACATTTTTTGGGTATGCTCCATGTTTTTTAAACGCCGCTGCGACCCGCTATCATACTGGTGAGAAACGGTATTGCGACACTCAGTAGAGGCAGAAGAAATCCACCCTTTTGAGAAAAAAATTTTCGCCTCTTTCGAATAGATGATCTTTTGTTAATCAACAGTTTAATTCCGACCTTTTGTTTTCTTATTTTTTTCAGTTGTGTATCTGTTTGGGGTATATTGCCTCGTAAAACATTGAGAGCTAGTTCACAAATTGTGTTTATAAGTTCACCAGAAGCAGACTGTAATATGTTACGTCTTTGCCGGGCATTACCTTCAAATAGGGCTTTTAGAAGCGTCCAGTTCCGTTTAATACGTGCAGACATATTACTTTTTCTTTAGCACATAAACTACCGGCCACTCTGGAGCGTACAAACCAGTACAAAATTCCTCAGGCGTCTGTGCTTTTAAGTCCACCAATAGGTAGCCATAAGGTTTTCTGGTCGCATCATCGAAACATTCAAGGAAAAACTTTGAATGTCTGTGGTACATTTGCCGTGCCAAAACATTAACTTGCATTTTATCTCTTTGATTTTTGAACAGAACAATATAGTTTGCATTAAGATTTATTGTGCGGCTGCTTCAATCCTGGAAGAAAAGATTCTGAACAAGATATATGATGCTTAGGTTTCTATGGTGTGTATACTTGGTAAAAGCTCTCTCAATTTCAGAGCTCTGACTGGCCGCCTGCATAAGGTCATCAACAATTACCATATTGGCTTTGTGCAAAGGTAGCAAAACTTCATCGGTCAAAGATTCAGGAAGACCTTCTACAAAATGTACATTCTTTATTTTTACAAAGCACTTCATGATACATAGGTTGCCAGCACGAATAAAACCATACAATGTTCTGCGGTACTGTTGACAATACATGTTGTGCATTTTCAAGCAGTGTTTTCACAAAAACGCTTTTACCGCTGTTTGATGGACCTGAGATTATGCATGAAAAAGGATGTTGAAGGCGGTTGTCAAAACCCTCAACCCCAAACACTTGTCTAGAATCCATATGGCAAGGTTTTGAAATCAGGGAGCAGGACCCTTTTGTTGTAAACTACTCTGAATCTTTTAGAAACTAAGCGATTGCGGAGAGAGAATCCTCTCTTATTCCTCACAATTTGTTTTGTGTTGGTTGTAATTTCACGAGCTGGGGCCTCTGGATTCTGTACATAGTGCTGTACCAATTCTGTGAGGGATGAAAGATTGACAACTTGCGTGTTAGTATGATGCAGGGTTATAACTTTCACTTTCATGCATGTTTTACCGAACCGTGTTTTATAGCCGTACGTCTTGGGCCCTCCTGATACAAATTCAACAATGTGGTCAAAGGGGTCTAGCTCACTAGTCAATTCTCCCAAAAAATCACCTAGAGAAGGCATCCAGTCACCCGGGCGGCTCACAAAGATTACAGAATCTGGGCTCTATTTTCAAACCGGCGCAAACCACCGCAAAGGGACGGTACAGCATCAACGTCTTAAAACTGGCGCTATGGCGTTTCTCAGCAATACCGCTAGGATCAACACATTCTCAACATAACATCCTTTCGCTTGCGCTGCAGTGGGATGGGTGGCGCTGTCTGGGGCGTGTTCTAAAATACTTTTGGCGCAATGACAATTTGAACTAACGAAAACCTATTGCGTTATGATCAGCTGGAACCACCTCTTAGCGGCAACGCAATAGACTCTGGCAATTTGGCAACTTATT
This sequence comes from Synaphobranchus kaupii, assembly GCA_029718625.1. NCBI lineage: Eukaryota > Metazoa > Chordata > Actinopteri > Anguilliformes > Synaphobranchidae > Synaphobranchus > Synaphobranchus kaupii. The sequence continues at coordinate 74,763,266 of CM056377.1, read as the reverse complement.
AGTCATGTAGTTCTATGTAGTGTCTATAGGTGATGCCAACATTACACTTCCATTTAATGAACAAATAGCCTATAATTATTATTATTAATTAATTTTAATTTAAACTACTAGAATAAAACCGGACAGCTTACAAGAAACTTGCGATCATGTAGGCCAATAGCCTATAATATATAAATTACACATTGGCACAGTTGAGTCATAAGCCTACCACTACACAATACACAGAAAGGATATACTTTCAGCGGGTGTCCTTCCTCAACTATACGGACAATGAATGCAGTAAAAAGTCAAAACTCGCATTTTTTCTCAAGTGTGGGTTCCCCGGGGTGCTTGGTGCTATCGACTGCATGCACATACAAATCCGCGCACCACCCGAGCATGCAGTAGTTTTCGTCAATCGCAAAGGAACACATTCCATCAATGTCCAGGTGACATGTTGCTCATTATGAAATTGCATGGAGCGATTGTGTTCCAACTGGCTTTTTTTTAAAGCATGAGAACAACAATTTGGCTACCATAGAGACACACCTTGGACATTTAAACCCAGCCTTTTAGCAATACCGCCATAAGGTGCGCCGACACGCCCTCAGAGCGATACCGCCAAGCGCTTACTCTTGTGTTCACCATTGCGTTTGGTTTATTAAAATAGAGCCCTCTGTGTCGTGGTACAGAACCCTGTCAGGCATTTTATCCATGACATCATAAAGCTCGAGCCGGGCATAAGCTGTGGTGAAAGCCGCGATGAACACATTACTGTATCTGGGGACCTTTGGAAAACACTTAGTAAGTTTCCACTGTACCAGAGCTACAGTTCTGTAAGAAATTAAAAGTGTGAGATGTCATACTCATCTGAAAACATGAATTGCAGAAACTGTTCAGGATCACGGATCAAGGTTGTGTTTGGCAGGTTGCTTCTCTGACCAGATTTGCCCAAAGACTATTTAAAAACAGTTTGGAAATTTGTCTCTTGGCTTTGTTTACAGAAATATTGTTTGGGTCTAAACGGACACCCTCCTTCTCCCAATAACTCTGCACATAGGCCGCCTTGTCAGAATCATCAGAAACCCAAGAGGGGTATCCTGACGCTTCTTGTTTGCCCTTTAAATGCGTCTTAATAAAGTCACTGAAAAGAGAATCGGACCTATCTTGGAAATGCCAAATTTCAAAGATTTTGTCGATGATGTAACCTTTTTCAAGAGCTTTAAGCATTTCAATGGTACACCATACACCTGTGAGAGAACGCAACTCATCAGAATGTTCACACACACCTTGATGCTCAGATTCTGCGCAGGACCGGCAAAGTTGAAACATTAATTTACCAGAGACTCTGTACGGTAACACAGGTATTGTAAGTTTTCTAGGGGTATATACCCTGGCTTTGACCAGACCGAAATAGTTTTCGATCAGTTCAAAGTCACGGAAGATGATGATGGGGTGATTTGTTGGGTAAACTTTAGTTTTGTTCACGAACGGGTATAGACTGGTGAAATCAAAATAGTGTATTTGTTCACCTTCTTGAACCTTGTAGTAAAGTTGCAACGCATTAGTTCGACCGCCAAACAGAGCAGCCCGAGGTTCCAGACGTTCCGGGTAGTCATGATGTCGCAGGAACTCCTGAACCTCGGGACTCTCACGTTTAAGTCTTACCCATTCGTGCTCCCACATAACTACAACATTCAGGTTGTATACGCTACGCAGTGTCAATTTTCTCTTGAAATTTGTGATATATTGAACCAAAATCTGTTTTTGTGAGAGGGTTAATTGTGCTTAAATTAAAGCATTGAGGGCAAGCATGAAAAAAACACCCCGCAAATTCAAAAGCTGTCCGAACGCCGTCCACCTCTGAATGCCCATCTAGATAATAGTTACCCATCTTAACCTCCCCCCGGTTCAAGGCATGCTGAATGAAAATCTTTTCCCGATGACTCACATATTCTAACCATTGAATGGCGGCTGTGGAAAATGATTTCTGCTGCTGCGCGTAATTATCAGGCGATGTGACTGCGATGGTGTTTTTGGACAAAAAGTTTGTACAGTATTGTTTCATGCACACCGAGGCTATTGTAATGCACTGGAACGGGTCTAAGCCTGTGCTCCCAAGCACCTCTGTCCTAAACCGCAAACAAGCTTCCCGCAAAATAACAACGTCATTCTGACAGTACTCTGATATTTCTTTTCGAAAGTCAAACACACCCCCAGACACATTATTATACCAGGACATAAAGTCCTCCCTCTCCTTGGCCATCATTGTATCAAAACAAGGGAGGCGGGTACGGTCCGATGTAATTCTGGTTCTCAATTTTATTCCAGAAATGGGGGAAATGCCCTTTTTTAGCATTGTCAAAACCTAGAGCGCCAGGCATGGCACTCAGCTTCATAGTCAGGAAACAGAGTGAATCAATATACCTCTGTTCAAAAGCCTCATCTGTAATGCACAGGAGTTTGCTGCCTTGCGCTATGATGTTTGGTGTCACACCATGCTTTACCAAATACTGCATCATAGTCAGGAAACAGAGTGAATCAATATACCTCTGTTCAAAAGCCTCATCTGTAATGCACAGGAGTTTGCTGCCTTGCGCTATGATGTTTGGTATCACACCATGCTTTACCAAATACTGCATCAGCAGGTACCCATCGTAACCCTTCGAATGATGTGCTATGAATGTATACCCCTTGTACTTTGGAGTTCGATACCTTTAAAAAAAAGCCTGTACGCAACCATCACCCTCTGCAGTCCAACGCTTGCCCTTAAAATCCATGCAACATATGAAATTCGCAATGTGTTCCCCATGGTCCTGCCAACACTCAAAATCATAAAAAACATAACGTACGTTGGGGTGTTCAGTTTTCACAGGTTGTATGTAACACGCATGCTCAACTTCAGGGGTCAATACAGCCTTACAGGCTTTGCAGAGCTTTAGACTACATTTGTGTGCTTTAGATGTATTGCTACTTACAGCATATGTTCGCGCACATTTTTCACAGAACTTTCTAGTATCACACAAACTGAGCATTTTACCGCTAGACTCCTGCCGTTTCAAAACTTTATGCTCGTTATAGCAAAACCTAGACCGACAGAGTCGCTTACAATCCTTACACCTTATCGTTGATGAACGATGTGTAAAACATTCTGTGCAAAAATAGACGTTACAATAATGTAAGCAGGAGTGGCTATGCTTCGATGTGTATGGAGTATAACAAAATGTACAAACATATGCCTAAGAAACCAGGCAATGATTTGATACCGTAATAGTGTCCGCCCTCGAGGTACAGAAAAAAGGTCTTACAGTGTGGTGTGTTGCTCGTTTGAAACTTTTAAGACGCCGTTATTTGAACTGTGTGTCCACACAACTATCTTGATGTTTAAGAACCTCTCAAACATTTGAATGTCCGAAAAACTAACCTTATCCTGAACACCCAAACCTACGGAACATTGTAAATGTTCCGCCTCTCTTTCAGTGGCACACGTTGTGAATGTCGGATTTAAAAGATGCGTCAAACATGTCGCGAAACAGAGATTATTATCGACGTTGTAGCTAACTACAAATGTCTTAGCTTTTTGCGAATGATTTCGCTCTTGAGACATGATGATAATTTTCGCCGGTCTCCTCCACCGCCATTAGGGTTCTGAATAATGTGGGCCACAAGCATCAGAGTTTCATCAGCCAGGATATCAAAATTGCTTTGAACCAACTCTTCAATCATATTCAAAAAAACCTCCAAATCTATTTCATCACCGTTTAGCTGTAGTTACACCCTGAGACAGAGAATCACCCCTTAATTCTAACTGTACGGCATCGCTGGGGTTCGACAGCTCCCAAACTTTAGCCAGTAGATTTTCTCAAGTGTTTAAGATGTGCACATAAAACTCTGCGTAGTTATCAACATTGTACAAAGATGTAAAGTTAAAACGGAGCTGAATTTCTGTACTGTTGAAAGCTGGCCTACGTATCACCTGAAGGTCTGCGTTATTAATCACATCACCACCACCACCATTTTGATTGACTTCTGGAAGTTAATGATTAACATCATTAACAAGAGCTAAGAGATGCAGATTAACATTTTCATGCGATAAATCTAATTGGTTAGGGTCCTGGTTTTCAGCATTTTCTGTGGCAGGTCTTTTACTCTGGGCCCCTGAACACGAACACGTACAAGGTCTTTTAGGAGCCATTTTTCTTTAATAGTTTATCAGCAAGGGTCATAAAATTATCAGCAAGGGTCATAAAATTGTTCAAGATGCTTAATCGCAGACTTTTGTCATTTTGACAAACTGAGGCCGTCGCAGGAGGTGTCCTGCTCACCTCTGATTGTTTGGTTGCGGATGCTGTTACTGTTGCTGTTGGTGTTATCTTTGGGTCTGATGATGTCCGTGGTCCTGGGTTCACACGTTTGTTAGACGTAATTAAAATATCCGGGGTGATCACCGCACCCAATATTTCGGCATACGTTATTTCAATGTCTGTAAGGTAAATAAAAATCAAAAATTAAAAAATCAAAAATCTAATTAATTCAAATAAAAAATTCTGAAAAATAAAGCACATAGCAATGTTCAATAGTTATAATCAAATGTTGAGCAAAGTAAGTTTCATACAATTGTATATAACTGTAACAAATAGCTTTTTGTTGCTGCTGAAGCTAAACCACAGCCTATAAAAATGGCTTCGCCACGTGTCGTCTACCCCCCAGTATATAAAACAATTAAACATGCACCAAATATCCGAAAATAAGGCCTTGTACATACTCTACGCAAGGAACGTGCGCAACGACACAAAGAGCAAACGCAGGGGACGTTCCTTGCGTAGAAAAATGTGCCGTCCAAAAATTTGTAACGCGACACAAACGTGCGCGCACATGCCCACCCCCACATGCACACATGCACACGCACGAACTTACCGTATTTTCTCTTTTGTATTTGAGGAGGTGGCGTTGTCTCCGTAACTGTCTCTAGAGGGCTTTCAGGGCCTTTTTAACAATAAAAATAAAAATCAGAAAAAAATAAAGCACATAAACAGATATTGAACAAAAGTACTTAAGTTTCATACTCTGGATATAACTGTAGCGTAGATCGTCTTCTGAAGCTAATACCTGGGCACATACAATTTTCTGAGGCCACGTGTACACTGTAGGCCTATCTAAAAACAACTAAACATTCACAAAATATCAGAAAAATAAAACACATAGCAATGTTCAATAGTTATAATCAGATGTTGATCAAAGTAAGTTTCATACAATTGAATATAGCCTAACTGTAGCGAATAGCGTTTTGTTGATGCTAAAACCATGGCCTATAGACATGTGTAGCCTACCCCAGTATCTAAAAACATTTAAACATTCACCAATTATATATATATATATATATATATATATATATATATATATATGTATATATATATATATACATATATAAACATCTTTAAAACATCTTTAAAGTACATTTAAAAAATTGTAAAAAACATCTTACTCTGTCTAACGTTGATGGCTTCGGGTAGAGTTTCAATAAAATCGCGAAAGCACCCTCCCACGTGTTCCTCGTCGCTATACAATATTTCAGCCAAATCTGTAATTCATTTACATTAACAACGTTAATTAAGAAGTAGAACATTCAATATGTTTAATTAACAACTTGAAAGTTTCACACTTTACAAGAATTAAAATAGTAGCACATACCTTGTATTGAAAAGTCTACAGCCGACATTTCTTGCACGCAAATGTTTAGGGGAAATCGACCTTTTCGACCAGCTCTTTTCTCTTTGTCCGTCAATTTCAAAAGAAACAGGCGGATACTACGGGGCGTATCCCATTTTCAGGTGTACACAGGACGATAAACTAATGGCTCCATTTGTCCGCACTCTAGCCGTCTGGCAACGTCTCTCTCTCTCTCTGCAACCTATAGTCGAGCTATAGGCAATCTCCGGACCTCCGCGGAACCCAAGAATAATTCAGAGTTTGTTTTAGGTTTTTGCTTTAATTCTGTAAAACGTTACATAGCCTATTATTTTATTTTTTATTCTTTCTAGTCTTTCTTTCGAGGCCTCCTAGGTCTTCTTCTTTTAGAACACTAACTTGCTTTTTTTAGGCTATTTTACACCGTTTTTTCCGGACCTCTGCGGACTTTGGCAAAAAAAAGTCCTTGGCTATGGAGTCATTCGCACACATTCACGGACATCTCAAAAACTTGTTAGAGTCTTTTTCCCTTCGGCTCTAACAAAAAAACATTTTTTTTAAATGGCATGCTTTCTTTTTCTTTCTTTCAGACAACTAACTTGCTATAGCCTACCGCTATTTGTCATGTTTTAACAGCCTGCTTGAATTATTTTATTCTTTACCTTAAACTACTGCCACTAACCTATACACTTATATTTATATATATATATACACCGTTACTTTTTCACGATGTTGTTCTAATAAAAAAATAAAAAATGTTTTCCTCCTCCAAGCACCCAAAGACCAACCATAAAAAACAACGTTTACAACAAACACCCCCCCAATAAAATTATATCATCACTATGCCAATAAATCACCCCTTGAAACAACCCCCACAACACCCCCGAATAATAATACATTATAAATTAAAAAATTTTAAATAATAATTAAAAAACAAAAATGTCATTTTTTTAATGCATAATTATATTTTTTCATAACCTCATTAATATTCATAAAATATGCAAATATGCCCATCAATCAAATTTTGACATAAGCCATATGCCCATCAATCAAATTTTGACATATGCCGTATGCTATATACTACTAACGTTTGGTATTTACGTCATGCAGGTTTGCTAGACACAGTAACTGTATCAGACTGTACTACTGGAGTAGACTAGTGCGCGCAGCAGGTTCTTATCTGCTGTGTTCAGTTGTGCTTGGCTTAGTCAGTGAATGGTAGTTTTTATAGGTCAACAAGTGTATTGCGTATATGATAACGTGGCATGATAACGGGCAGCGTAGTGTTCCGAATTATGCACATAGAAAAAATTATATATATTTTTTATAATACATTTTCTTTTTGGATGGATAGAGTTGCAGCAGGGTACGACAAGGGAGGTGAGAGAGGAATGCCATGGCCCAGGCATCGGGATGGGTTGTATTGGGCCTCTCAGGACTCTGAATTGTGGTTGTTAGTTTGTATTATGTTCTTATGCTTTTTATTTATTTCCTAATTATGTATTTATTGTTGGTCGCACTGTTCCGTGTTTGCTTTGTCGTCACTCCCCTGTCTTCGTTTCACTATTTGGTAGTCTTTGGTGATTTCGGTTTTTCTCTGTATTTCCTCTGTCATGCGCTTCCTTCATTAAGAATTACTTAATTGTAAATAATACTAATTAACTAACAACTACTAACATCTTAGAATTAGGGTCTACTAATCTACCTCTAACCTCTCCGGGAACCGTCACCTTATCGTGGTGGAGAGGTTTGTGCGTCCCTATGAACCTGGGAGCTGTGTTGTCTGGAATCTTGTGTTCCTGGTAGGGACTCCCATGGCAAATTGGTCTCAGGCGAGGGGCCAGACTAAGAATGGTTCAAGAAAACCCCATGGAACATCAAAACAGAAGTTAATTGACCCTGCCCGGAGGAAGCCCGGGGCCCCCTTCTGGAGCCAGGCTCAGTCAGCGAGCGCCTGGTGGCCGGGCATGCCACGGAGCACGGCCAGGCACAGCGAGAAGAAGCAACGTGGACTCTATTCTTCTCCGGAGTTGCCCAAGGTGTGAGGTGCCGGGCAACTCCGGAGAAGAATAGAGTCCAACCCCTATCCAAGAGTAAGGTTCCAGAGCCAAGGCTGTGCGTAGAGGTAAGCCCCACCAGATCCAACTGGTAACGCTCCACCTCCCGCACAAGCTCCTTCCCCCCCAGAGAGGTGACGTTCCACGTCCCCAAAGCCAGCCTCTGCCGCCCGGGTCTGGTCCGTTGAGACCATCTACCTTCACTGCCACCTGTCTGACTGTTGTCTGTGCTTATGCACCGAACAGCAGTAAAGAGTATTCGGCCTTCTTGGAGACCCTGTATGGAGTCCTGCATGGGGCTCCTGTAGGGGACTCCGTAGTCATGCTGGGAGACTTCAACGCACACGTGGGCAACGATGGAGACACTTGGAGGGGCGTGATTGGGAGGAATGGCCTCCCTGATCTGAACCCGAGCGGTGGTTTGTTATTGTACTTCTGTGCTAGTCATGGATTGGCCATAACAAACACCATGTTCGAACATAAGGTTGCTCATAAGTGTACATGGTACCAGAGCACCCTAGGCAGAAGGTCGATGATCAATTTTGTTATCGTATCATCGGATCTGAGGCCGTATGTATTGGACACTCGGGTGAAGAGAGGGGCAAAGCTGTCTACTGATCACCATCTGGTGGTGAGTTGGGTCGGGTGGCCGGGGAAGCCTCTGGACTGACCTGGTAAGCCCAAACGTGAGGTGCGGGAACGTCTGGAGGAGGCCCAAGTCCGGGAGACTTTCAACTCACACCTCCGGCAGAGCTTTTCTGGCATCCCTGTGGAGGCTGGGGACATTGAACCAGAGTGGACGATGTTCAAAGCTTCCATTGCTGACGCTGCGGCTGGGAGCTGTGGTCTCAAGGTCTTAGGTGCCTCAAGGGGCGGTAACCCTCGAACATCCTGGTGGACACCGGTGGTCAGGGAAGCCGTCCGACTGAAGAAGGAGGCCTTCTGGGATATGTTATCCTGGGGGACTCCGGAGGAAGTTGCAAGGTACCGACAGGCTCGAAGGACAGCAGCCTCAGCCGTGGCAGAGGCAAAGCGGCGGGTGTGGGAGGAGTTCGGAGAAGCCATGGAGAAGGACTTTTGGTCAGCACCAAAGCGGTTCTGGAAAACCGACCGACACCTCAGGAGGGGGAAACGGGGAACCATCTAAGCTGTATACAGTAAGGATGGGACGCTGTTGACCTCAACTGATAAGGTGATAGGGCGGTGGAAGGAACACTTTGAGGAACTCCTGAACCCGACTAACCCACCCTCTATAGTAGAGGCAGAGATGGAGGATGATGGGGGATCAACATCGATCTCCCTGGAGGAAGTCACTGTGGTAATCAAACAACTCCACAGTGGCAAAGCCCCGGGGGTTGATGAGATCCGCCCAGAAATGCTGAAGGCTCTGGGTGTTCAGGGGCTGTCATGGATGACACGTCTCATCAACATTGCGTGGAAGTCGGGAGCAGTACCTAAGGAGTGGCAGACCGGGGTGGTGGTTCCCCTGTTCGAAAAAGGGGACCAGAGGATGTGTGCCAACTACAGAGGCATCACATTACCCAGCCTCCCCGGGAAAGTATACTCTAAGGTACTGGAAAGGAGGGTCCGGCTGATAGTCAAACCTCAGATTGAAGAGGAATAATGCAGATTCCATCCTGGTCGTGGAACAACGGACCAGCTTTTTACTCTCGCAAGGATCCTAGAGGGGGCCTGGGAGTATGCCTATCCGGTCTACATGTGCTTTGTGGATTTGGAGAAGGCTTATGACCGGGTTCCCTGGGAGATATTGTGGGAGGTGCTGCGGGAGTACGGGGTGAGGGGGTCACTACTCAGGGCCATCCAATCTCTGTATGCCCAAAGCGAGAGCTGTGTCCGAGTTATCGGCAGTAAGTCGGACTCGTTCCCAGTGGGGGTTTGCCTCCGCCAGGGCTGCGCCTTTTCACCTATCCTGTTTGTGATATTCATAGACGGGATCTCAAGGCCTAGTCATGGAGAAGAGGGGTTGCAGTTCGGTGGGCTGAGGATTGCATCGCTGCTTTTTGCAGAGGATGTGGTCCTGATGGCACCATCGGTCTGCGACCTTCAGCACTCACTGGATCGGTTCGCAGCCGAGTGTGAAGCGGCTGGGATGAGGATCAGCACCTCTAAATCTGAGGCTATGGTTCTCAGCAGGAAACCGATGGTTTGTCTACTCCGAGCAGGGAATGAGTCTTTACCCCAAGTGAAGGAGTTCAAGTATCTCAGGGTCTTGTTCTCAAGTGAGGGGACGATGGAGCGTGAGATGGGCTGGAGAATCGGAGCAGCGGGAGCGGTATGGTTTTCTCCGGAGTGTGGCTGGCATCTCCCTTAGGGATACGGTGAGAAGCTCAGTCATCCGTGAGGGACTCGGAGTAGAGCCGCTGCTCCTTTGCGTAGAAAGGAGCCAGTTGAGGTGGTTCTGGCATCTTGTAAGGATGCCACCTAGTCGCCTCCCTAGGGAGGTGTTCCAGGCACGTCCAGCTGGGAGGAGGCCACGGGGCAGACCAAGGACCAGGTGGAGGGACTATATCTCCACACTGGCCTGGGAACGCCTTGGGATCCCCCAGTCAGAGCTGGTCAATGTGACCAGGGAAAGGGAAGTTTGGGGCCCCCTGATGGAACTGCTACCTCCGAGACCCGACTTTGGATAAGCGGTTGAAAATGGATGGATGGATGAACATCTTAGAATTAAGGTCTACTAATCTACTAATGACTAACTTGCATATAATACTAATCTATTCATCTACTAACGCCATAAAATCAGGGTTTTCTACTAATCTACTAATTTACTAACTTCATCTTCTTTCCTCGCTGCAGCTGTCTCTCTTTCTGCCTGTTCTATCACTAATTATCTTTCTTTGTTTCCTTTATTAACTACAGCTGACTCTCGTTTCCGCTTTCCTATTCCTTGTATGCACTTGTCTTATTGGAGTCCATGTCATGTTATCTCTATGTATTTGGTTCCGGTCCAGTTCGTGTCTTACGTTCTCCCTCGTTATTGTATTATCAGCTTCGCTTATCGTTTCATTGTGCTCACCTGTGAGCAATTTCCCTTCCCTCTGCACACCTGTTCCCCATTTTGTCTGTCTTCCTCTGTGTATATATAACCTGTTTTCTCATTCTTTCTTTGCGAGTTCCTCACTGTTGGTTTGTTTATACAAATTTTTCCGAGTACCTTCCGAGTTGTCTGTTAGTTTCCTCAGTATCTGTTTCCGAGTTTTTGTTATCCCTCGTCCTTCTCCTGTTGTTATTTTATTTTTGTATTCTGTCTTCGTTTTGTTTTCTTTTTGTTCCCCTTAACGCCTCCCTGGTCTTGACTCCTGCCTGTGTTCTCGCGACCCTGATTTTGGATTCTGTTTTTGTGCCTCTGCTGTGCCTTCCCAGTTCCGACCCCTGCCTGTTCTGTGACTACTCTTTGGACTCTGTTTTTGTACCATTGCCCTGTCTCCCTGGTTTTTTACCCTGCCTGTTGCACTACAGATTGCTGCCTTGTCCCTTTATTAAACTTCGGTTTTTTGTACTTCCTGCCTGCTACTGGGTCCTGTTTCCACCTACCCTTACAGGGCCTAAGTCAGCAAACTACTCAACTTCTTGGTAACTGCCCGGTGGTGGAAATTCTGCTTGGGGGTGTGGCTGTGGCTTGCTTGTTGGACACGGGATCCATGGTGACCATCATTACAGAGAGGTTTTTTTGAGCAACATTTATAACCTTACATCCAGACACAGTACCAATACATCTGCCAATGGCCTGGAGATACCCTATCCAAGCTATTTAGAATTTGATGTTCGAGTGCTCGGCAAAGTTCTCCCACAGATGGGAATTTTAGTTGTGAAAAACCCTTGTGACCCTGGCACCCAGTCTCATAGGCAATCTGAATGTGATTAGTAGCTGCTATCAGGAATCTTTTGTGCACCATGGCAGTGCTTTGTTCCACTCCCCCGGGGTTCGTACAGCTGGGAGAGGGTGGGCACGTGCACTTTCAGAGTACCAGCAACTCAATCACACTTTAGAGATAGGCAATGTAGGTCTTGTCAGAGTTCAGCAGGGCCCCTCATTCTTGTCCCGGCTAGCTCCTTGAGGTTGGTGCCGGCTGTCTGCCATCAAGGGTTGGGATCCACCCTTTCATCTGGTCTTTTAGAACCTGTATCTCTTGGGAATTGTCAAATACCAAGTGACCTGCTTACCTCTTCAGCTTTCCTTACAGTGTCTCAGGGGATGGTCCACGTACCTGTGGTCAATGTTGGCAGCCAGGACGATGGCTTTAGCCCAAGATGGTTCTGGGAGAACTGCATGTAGCTCAACTACAGCTGCCGGCTCGGCAATTACAGTTCACGGTTCAGGACGACAGCAGATGGCACTTATTCAGTCTGTAAAGTTGGACCAGAAGCATCCGCTTGAATTTACTCAGCTTACTTAGCCAGCTTTAAAAAAGCGAGGCATAGCAGCAGAGCCGGTCCTGACCTCCCTGGAGCCCAAAGCAAAATTCTGCTAAGGGGCCCTCCTACCTGACCTGTGAGCCATGTAAACCATTTGCCATTGCCACACAGTCACACCTGACACCCCAATGCTCCCACAACAATCAGGGCCGGCCCTAGCCTTTTAGTAGCCCTAGGCAAGATCTGTAGATGGTGCCCCCCCCCTTGTCACCTCGCACCTTTTCCGAATTGTCATGTACTTAACAGCTTTTTTCACTCAATACTACTCAATAGTAGGCAAGTGTGCTGATTTGGACATGGTCATGGAAAAAACAAGGAATCCTTATAAATATCACCCCAAATTACTGAGATGCGGGGCTGTTTGTAGACTGCTTTGATTGGGGGTCATGAAGAGATGTTGGTGGGGCACAAGGGGGAACAAAGTAGCGGTGGGTCTGGGGGTCCTCCCCCAGAAAATTGAGCCTTTTAAAACAAATTTCCTGCATTTCTACACAACCTCACACAGGGCATTTTCTAAAATACAATGTTTTACTTATGAACATTTTGGAGAAGATATGTGTAGCTGCTATATAGGTGAGAATTGAGATGCTAAAGCCATGGTAGGCTAATCAGTACATTAGTGGATAATGTACTGATAATGTACCCCCCCCCCCCCCCCTTATAGGAGCACAACTTTATTTATGCCTAATAATAGCAAATCAATATCTAATCTTATATGGAAACAAGTATATTAAAGATGAGCTATAGTCCTTCATCATTTCAGTCTCTTTGTGCTATTTATTATTTACATGTGAAGATACTGTAATTGGCTCTTCATTTTCATTTGTATTTTAGAATCTTGTGTTTTGATCAAGTTTATTTTCTCATGTATTTACCACCCATTGTGAGAGGACATACAATATTTTCACCAACTATATTACAACACAATCTGTTTTTCTTTCACCCATGTAAGATGATGCAGCGAAAGGGGGTTAACCCTTTCCAGCCTAAGCGAATATTGGGTCAACATTCTATTCCATTTTATTTCTTAATGTGCGTTGCAAAAATGTTTGTAGTGTGATCATATGACATCAGATACCTAAACTTGATATACCATTGTAAACAGGATAACTGGGGCTTTCAATTGATATAAAAAATTATAGGATTACTTGATGGCAATATCATCAATTATGGAAATACATTTACCAACTAAATTTATAAAACATTCTAAATGGCTATTTTCTAATGAGAAACCTACTATTTTACCCATTTCATGTTCAAGATAGGGGGAAACTTACAGCGTATGATATCTTCACCATTGTGTGAGTCATATAGAATAGGAATCAGAATAGATTTATCTTCTACTGCTCAAAAGTTATAACCACTTCAGTGATGGGTAAGAAAAGGCTAAAATAAACGCTTTAGAATGTTAGGTTCATTGAAAATATGACATGTGTATGCAAAACTGTTTGTGGTGTGATCATATTATGTTACACCCCTAAAGATAATATACCATTTTAAACAGGATAACTGGAGCTTTCCATTTATATACAATAATATGCTTACTTTAACACAATATCATCAATTATTAAAACAAATCACAAAATAAATAATAATAAAAAAACTTTCTAAATGGCTATTCTCCATGAGAAACCTAGGTTTTTAAACATTTCATGTTCAAGATCGAGGGAGACAAACTGTGTGGTATCTGTGTGTTTTGTAAGTGATATAGAGTAGAAATCAGAACAGATTTATCATTTACTGCTAAAAAGTTATAACATCTTAGTGATGTATGGGAAAAGGCAAAAAAAATCTTTTAGTAGAATGTTAGGTTCATTGACATTTCACATTACCACTTATCCATACTCCTAATGGGTCACTGTTGAGAATCTGTTGATATAATGCAAAATTGAAAGACACATACACTGAAATATACAATTTATGTGTTCAATGAAACACACACTTTATTTAAAAAAAATGTATAACATAGTGAATGGATGAACTAAGTAAATGGATAACATTGTAAAACAAATAAAAACAAGATACAACCCATGGCAAATATCAGTTTAGATACCCGTACAATTAATGCATTGGATTTATTTACAGTAAAATCATTAATGTATTAGTACAGATACAGCAGACAAATCTATGGTCAAGCATAAATACCTTCAATATATTCAAAAATCAAGAAGATAACTAAGTGCATGCATGCCCTGATGGTCCTCCGTGTCGTGCTCTGCAATGACCATCCGCACCTTCCTTCTCTTCAGGGACTGTATCAGATGGCTAAATGTCCATCCTTTGCTGCAATACATAAATATGTAATCATTTACCATTTCATTAATCCATAACATATCATATAAAACCATTTCTGAGTAATTAAAGGGCTTGCAATAACATCATCTTACAGCAAACGCTTTATGCTTATGTCAGGAATAGATAAAATAGCTATTCTGGACACAAGCATAATGTCCATCCATCGCTGTAATAGATAAATATATTATCAATTGCCATTTCATTAATCCATAACATATAAAACAATTTCTGAGTCATTAAAGGGGTGTATAATGAGAATGACATTTTACAGAAAACACTTTATGCTCCAGAATAACGTTAGATAAAAAGCACAACAACACCACAATGTTAGACTACTTAACACAATGTTAGACTACTTAGCATAATGTCCATTCATATAAGATATTGTTTTGAATGAACAGACCTAAATCATCAGTGACATTGGCTCAACTGAATGATGTCTTTTTGTCATATTTGTCTAAACAGGCTAATCTTGCTCAAGTCAAAAACGTGAGTCAGAAAATAAAACGTGAAGCTGACGTTACGTTAGGAAATGTTTGCTGTTTAGTTCTCTACTCCATTCATTTTCGACAGGACTGATCAACAACAACTTTCAAATTTATACATACCGTTATGTTAAAAAACTAGCTAGTTAGTACTTGCTATTGCTAAGACTAATAGTTGAGTATAACATTTATAAAGCTAGCAAGACAGACAGCAGAGCTAACGTTTCAAATTAGGAAAACAAAAACGCAGAAAAGAAAATGGCTGTTCGCGCGGTTTAGGATGACAGCTCACTGTTAGACTAACGTTATTTGTTTTAGCTTTAGTTCGCTATTATTTAGTTATCAAAGTCTACACTAAGATACGGAAAATATTCACATCTAACGTTATCACTTCACTTATTCATTGTATGACAGACTTTTTCACAATTTCATCTCAAAACGAGCTGGGGTAACAACAACACAGTGGCATCATTTGAAGCTAGAGCCGAACGTTGGCTACCTTAGCGAATTTCAAGTGAAAATATGAGAAAGTCTGCGGTACAAAAACAGGATTTTATTCAAAATAAAATCGTTTCTGAAGTAATATCTATGGTTAATTATTATCTTAAATATTTCTTACCTCAGGGGGTTTACTGGCTTTCCCTCAGTCGCAGTAAAGTCTTCAGACGATAGTCTTCTGTCCGAGGTGGTCCGCTCCGCCCGCGGTGAAGCAAATGGAGATTTACGAGGTTGACGTGCGGTTTTATTTAGCGGTCTACAAATAAATTCCCGCCCACTAAGCTCATGAACCAATTATATGCAATTGTAGCTTATTTTGTCATCTGTAACTAGCAGTTTTCAAAAAGAAAATCAGTGATTGGACGGCAGAGCTATTATACGTCAAACCATCAGCACAATTGTACTGAAATTAGAACGGTCCGGCTGGAAAGGGTTAAGATGCGATATCAGTTTATATACGATAGCTATCACTATTGCCTAATGAAGGTAACGTAATGTGATTACTACGTTTGTGCTTTTAAAAAAAAAGAATTTCAAAAAATCTACTCGCTGTAGTTTGCTACTTGGCTTATACCCTGTGACGTGCCTGTACTGCACCATGAGCCACATCTGGACTAAAAAAAACATGTAACGAAAAATCATACCGAAAACAGCTGCCGGTTTTGAAGAGACTTCCCCCTCCATGTACCGTGACCACTGTATCGTGATATGAATCGTAGCCTAGCCTACCATTAGTTGAGTGTACCGTTAGCTTACATCCCTAATAGCTGGCTAGCTAGTTAGCTTTATACCATTGATTTAATAAACTAGGGCAGTGCCCGTGCCCGTGCCCGTGCCCGTACAAAACGTGCCCGCTCTGAACGGGCCGATTGCTTGAGCCCCGGTATTGATGCTTGCAGCTTTCTGGAGAACCGCTCATTCAATCAACTTCACAGTCGACACTGCAGTTTCTTGGGTCCCAAGCAATACAGCTAGCGAATTTCAACTTCACTTGAAAAGTTTTGATATATAGCGATTGTTGTCTTAGCAACAAACCCTCTGTAGCTCATAATGTTCCATTGCACTCTAGCAGCCTCTGAAGCTGATGATGTCACAGTACCCTCTAGCTGCTTCAGATTATATCCTCCTACAGTTTTTAGGAAATAGCTTCTTTTCTGGAGAATCGCTCATCCAATCAACTTCACAGTCGGCACTGCACTTCCTTGGGTCCCGAGCAATACACCTAGCGAATTTCAACTTCATACAGTGCCCGGTTGTCGAGCAAAGTGAAATAAAGACAGACAGAAGGACAGAGAGGATTTCTTCCTTTATAGTTAGATGTCAATAAACACACAGGCTTTAGACTTACCTCTGTATTTTCCTACTCCTTCTTTTTTCTTTTTATCCCCTGTGCACTAGAAGTCTTGGTTTTGAATCTTGATGTTGAAAACCGACTGTTCTAATTTCAAAATCGAAATGGATCTCTGACTCTGCCCTCCAATCACAGTGCTGCTGTGAGAACAGTTGAGCAAAACCAGAAAACGATGGAAGGGGGCGTCGTGGTGGGGTGCCACTAACGTTTATTTATCAAATTCTTAAGACATACAAATTTGGATCTGAGAGGGGGCGGGGGGTGCCTATGATATATATGAAAATATATCCCCCCACAAAACATTATGAGCCACTGAACTAAAGAAGATCCGTTCAATTTCCCCCCATTCTTTCATAACTTTGGGGGCCCCCTAGATGTCGGGGGCCCTACGCACTGAGCGTACCTTGCGTATAGGAAAGTATATCTGCATAGCAGCACCTTTAGTTAGAGCAAAGATTACTTGGATGTGCCACACTAGTACAGCACACCATCCCCTTGCTTGATGAGACCCCCATTCGACAACGATATAGTTGATTACCTCCATCTCAGTACAACCTTGTTAAGGCTCATATTCAAGAACTGCTTGAACGTGGTGTTGTGAGGCCTAGTTGTAACCCTACACCTCCCCCATTGTGGTCATGCAATAGAAAGATGGTTCCATCCGCCTATGCGTAGACTATCACCAACTTAATGCTAAGACTCACAAAGATGCATATCCCTTGCCTAAAATAGAATAATCACTTGATGCTTTAGCCAGTGCCAAGTGGTTTAGCACCTTAGACCTAGCAAGTGGGTACAATCAGGTCCCAATGGCTGACCACCAGGACAAGGAGAAGATAGCATTTTGCACCCCCTTTGGCCTATTTGAGTTCCAGAGAATACCCTTTAGGTTATGTAATGCACCTAGCACCTTCCAGCGGCTTATGGAGTGGATCTTTGGGGATCAAAGTTTCCAGGCTCTA
Source organism: Synaphobranchus kaupii (assembly GCA_029718625.1). NCBI lineage: Eukaryota > Metazoa > Chordata > Actinopteri > Anguilliformes > Synaphobranchidae > Synaphobranchus > Synaphobranchus kaupii. Next base: position 74,745,514 of record CM056377.1, on the reverse strand, counting down.
CTCCTGTACTTGGATGACATTATCATTTTCTCTACATCCCAGCAACATCTAATCAATTCAAATCAAATCAATATTTATTTATGTAGCGCATTTCACAACTAGTTGTCACAATACGCTTCACAGAAAAACCCAGCCTAAATAGCTGCATAGCTATAAAGACAGAGTTTGAGAACCCATCCAGTCATGAGAGGGAAAACTATCCTACCCGCTTGTCAAGAGCCTGCCCAGGAAGATGGGGGTCACAGCTGTTGACAGGTGACAGTAAGGACAGTAAGGAAAGCCATTACTCTATGGCTAAAGGCTTCTCTGGTCCTGTCTCCAGACTACAACTCGTTATAAACCTGATCATATAGGTGCGTTTTTAATCTAGACTTAAATATTGAGACTGATTCCCTTATAAATTTTGGCAGGGTGTTCCACAGTAGTGGCGCTCTGTAGGAGAAAGCTCTACCACCCATCAAGTTTTTAGATATTCTAGGGACTACTAAGTAGCCTGCGTCTTGGGAACAAAGTGATCTTTTCAGTTTATATGGTAAATGCAGATTACATATATATACACTGGCGCAAGTCCATTTAAAGCTTTAAAGGTCAGAGGCAAAACCTTCTATCCTATACTTAATTGGTAGCCAATGAACCGATGCTAGCACTGGGGTAATATGCTCATACTTCCTAGTCAAAATGTGAGCGGCTGCATTCTGCACAAGCTGGAGATTATTTAGCAAGGATTTAGGGCAGCCAGATAGCAGGGCATTACAGTAATCCAGCCTAGATGTCTCTGCGTCCCCTTCTGATAGGAAGTGCCTAATTTTAGCTTCAGTTTTCTCTGAGTTTAGGAGCAGGAAATTGGAAAGCATCCGAGCTTTAATATCTGCAATACAAGCCTCTAATCGAGAAAGTGGTAGTGCCTCACCAGGTTTCATGGAAATGTATATTTGCGTATCGTCCGCATAGCAGTGAAAATCTACCCCATGTGCCTGAATAATATCACCAAGGGGTAGCATATATAATGAAAAGAGTATTGGACCTAGCACTGATCCTTGCGGAATACCATATTACTGTATTAATGTCTTGGCTCTGATATAAAAGTGGTGGTTGCCTCGATTTCAAAAGTAATAAGGAAATGATCAGATAATACAGGGTTGTGGGGTGCAATAGTAAGATTCATAACATTGATACGATAGGATAACACTAAGTCTAGAGTATGGCTATAGTAATGAGTGGGCCCACAAACATTTTGTTTAAAACAAACTGAGTCAATAATAGAGGCAAAGGCTGTTCCTAGGGGATCACCCTGTTTATCCACATGTATGTTAAAATCACTAACAATCACAACTTTGTCTGCCGAAATATCAAGGCAAGACAAAAACTCAGCGAATTCTATTAGAAAATCCGAATAGGCCCCGGGTGGTCTGTAAGCAGATACTAGGAAAAAGGACTGCATGCTACCACTTATTTTAGCTAGGTCATGCTGTACACAATTCCTAAAGATAATTTCAAAAGATGAGAATGTATTTCCACACTTAGGGGTTAAGCTTAAGGTGGAGTGATAGATCCACTGCAACACCACCCCCTCTTCCTGACTGGCACGATACCTGAGGACTTAAAAAACCTATAGGAGACGCTTCATTAAATGCGACATATTCACCAGGTTTTAGCCAAGTTTTAGTCAGACACAGTACTTTGAGATTATGATCTGTGATAAATTTGTTTACCAGAATTGCTTTAGGAGCAAGAGATCTAACATTCAGTAGTCCAAATTTTAGGAGTGATTCACAACAGCTGCTAGCAGCCACATGGTTTAATTTTAGAGTAATAAGATTATCCGTGTTAATACCACGGTTTGCATTACGTTTAGCATAGATGTGTGGGGCAGACACAGTCTCAATATAATAAATACTAGTTTCTAGCTCAGATATGTTAGTGAATAGGGCGTTGGGATGAGTACTATTGCCAATTACTAGCTCTGAAACGCACCTTGCAGACAACAGCGTTGGGCCATATGTCTGAGTCATGGGCATTGGGAAACGCGTTGGTAAACACACAGACTTCGATATGGGATCAGATGCCTGTTGCCTGGCTGGAGCCCTGATAAGGTGTCAGGATCTAGCCTTACTAAGACTAGCATCTAAGTTATTTGCTAGGACAAGAGCACCTCTCCACTCGAGTCTCTTTTCAGTAGGCCAGGCATTCTCCAGAAATCAGGCCAAGTATTGACGAACCCTATGCCACTAGATGAGCACCACTCTGACAGCCAGCGATTTAGCGACGTAAGCCTACTGTAGACCTCATCACTCCTATGAACTGGGAGCGGGCCAGAGCATATTACTTCCAGACACATCTTTTTAGCCACTGCACACACCGAAACAAAGTTATTTTTGGTGTGACGTCATTGGTGCTGACGTGAATAACAATTCTAGAGTATTTATGTTTACTTTTAGCCAGCACTCTCAAACTAGCCTCAACATTGATAGCTCACCAGGCATACAATGCACTATGGTCGCTGGTGTTGCTAATCTCACGTTTCTCAGAATACTATCACCTATGATCAGGGCTTTCTCAGTAGGGGTGTTACTGAGTGGGGAATATCGGTTTGAAATGTGAGTAGGGTGGTGCTTGGTGGCACTAAGCCGACAGCTATGTTTCTTTTGCACCGTGACAAAATCGTCCCGCAGTGAGGACTCTGACAGGGGAGAAATACTAACATCTAAACTGGCATAAAGGGAATCTAATAAACTCTCACTCTCCTGTATCTGATATAACGTTGGGATGCGGGCCTCTAGCTCAGCTATTTTCAGTGCCAATTCTAAGTTAAGCTGAGACTTTGCACATGTGCCATTGCTGGTAAAATTGCCAACAGAACTAAGGCTAAACATGAAACACACAGCGCAGGAAACACTTGCAGTGGAAGCCATGAAGTGTGCTTACCGTATTTTTCCTTAGTTGTTGTTAGATTGTTAGATTTTCTCGGTTTGGATGTGATCAACTTCGGAGCGGTAGTCATAAAAAGGTGGGAAAACGTAGAATGAAGTAGTCGTGGCTAGCTACTTGGAAAATCTGAAGTTTAAAATATGTCACTTCTTCCAGTCAGGTAAAATATCTGGGGCATATCATCTCTGCTGATGGGGTTGCCACTGACCCAGGAAAAAAATTTCTACTGTGTTGGAGTGGAGGAGACCCACCACTGATCTCCATTCCTTTCTTGGGTTTCCATCATACTATCATCGTTTTGTAGAGGGATTTGCCCGACTGGCCACCCTGTTGCATAAAGTGGTGGGGGAATTGCAAGGGAGAACCTCCGGACAAGAAAAGGAAATGGCCAACATTCATTCCTTCCTGAAATTTTAAATAGATAAAAATAAATGACTAAATAGCTCCCCAAAACAAAAATATATGGATATCTTTATGTGGTGGGTAAGACCCCCCTGCTGGTGAGTTAACTTATTCCAAAGCCATCTGCGAAATATTCAGGCAACACTTCACGCTATTATTAGCCAGACAAGGACCGCTGGTTCACGGAAAGCTTGAAAAAGCGGTTGGGATCACCGACTGCAATACGACAGACGGTAAATAAACAAACAGGTGCAACAATCATTATTTAAGTATGAATGTAATCATAGCATAGACGTATTCAATAATGTATCGATGTATTTATTGTTTTGATTTTCACATAACATCGATTGTTCTCAAAAAACCTACTCTGTCCGCGGTGGCTCTGGTCGTGGTTCTAGATTTACAGTGGCAGCCATTACTCTCTCTGCAAAAGGGACAAAATGACCACCTTCACGTGACATGTCACGTTGGCCAATCAGAGAAAAAACTTTGGGCCGTGGAAAAAGTGCCGTTTTGAGAAGTTGCCTTTCTAGTTCTTATAGAGTTCTGTGGCTACAATAGACCCTTTTACGGTTTGTAAACAACTATGACGTAATGTGCGTGCAGACGCTAACTGGAGGCAGAAAAGCTAATGAACTACTGTCAAGCACAGGAAGTGTCCAGCAACTGGAGCTGCATTTCCTGCATTTGTCTGCTCCTGCAGCTGCAAACTCTGCATTGAAAGACACTGAGTTATCCGAAGAGACGACAATGAGCCTAAATAAACTGAAATTTAAAAAATATTGAGGCACACGTTTAAACTAACACGTATGCGTTTGATAGGCTACTTAATGTGGTAAACTCAGAACATTCGCTGCGGATGTCCTAACGTTATTCATTTTAGTGGCCCAGTGTTTTCTTGTTGTCTAGTCAGGGCTTTTGTTGTCTGTGGTGGCTTCTACAAATTTAAAGCCAGTAACATTAGCTAACCTAGCAGGAAAACACAGGGAACTAGTAAACAGGGAACTGATATTCCTAGGTTAGAATATCAGTCAAGGTGGAGTCTGAAGAGGTGTGTCTTCAGGCCTCGACGGAATGCAGGCAGGGTTCGAGTAGAACGTAGGGGAATGGGAAGTTCATTCCACCACTGAGGAGCTAAGGTGGAAAAACTCCGCAGTCTTGGACGAGCGAGAGCCGTTGACACGGAGGGGAGGAAGTGCGAGTCGCCCTGCTGTAGAAGAGCGAAGTGGTCGAGCAGGAACATAGTTCTGGATTAAGTCCTGCAGATAGGCGGGGCCTGTTCTATTGGCTGCAGTGTAGGCCAGGGTCAGAACTTTGAACCTGATCCTGGCTGCAACTGGCAGCCAGTGGAGTGACCTCAGCAGGGGGGTTACATGGGAAAATTTCGGGAGGTTGAACACAAGCCGGGCAGCTGCATTCTGGATCAGTTGAAGAGACTTCTAACCGTTTTTGGCTAGCTAGCTAACCTCTAACATTACATGTTTCCCACTTTGACTCAATATAAGCACGGCTGCCACAAAATAAAAAGTGGTGGTCAATAATAGGATTTATTTAGGAGATGCGTGTTTAGAGAGGCATAGTCATCACAAAGAACGACCGCATCGACATCGATAACGCAACGAACGGTAGCCTAACTTTTTATTCACCTCCAATGATAAAGAAAACTTTATCTCCCTCTTCGCTGTCGACTATCGCAATTTCTCTCCCCTCAGTCCACGATCGCAATTTAAATTACACCGTCAACGGAGTGTAATGGCTAACGTGACGACACCCTGGCCAGTGAAACTTCCCCCTCAGCCGGTGCAGGGTTTTGTTATTTCAGAAGTGGCCCGCCCCCACCGAGCCGTGGACCAACCTGAGGACATCAGGGTGGAGCGCCCGTGGCACCAACAGCTGCAGGATGTCGCTGCCCCAGCCTGGAGCCTGCCACCATTGGTAGAGGAGACCGTGCGCTGCACCAAGCTGCTGTACAGGCTGTAATAGCTTTTGAGCTCTGGGCTCTCTGCCGCTGCCCCGCCTCCAGCCAGCCCCGCACCTTGCCCAGCGTGCTGTCTGCTTCCTGGGCCTCTCGCAGCTCCATGGGCGTCAGCGGCAGCCACCCCTCCGTGTCGCCGCTGGCCTGGACCACCGCCACATCTGGGCTCACCTGGTCCCGTTCCTCTTGGCGGCTACAGTAGCGACACTCCTGGGCTGCGCACAGCCGGCGCGATAAGGCGTCTGCGTTCCCATGAAGTCGGCCTGCCCGGTGCCGGATTTCGAAGTCGTAGCCTTGCAGCTGTTCCAGCCAGCGAGCAACTTGCCCCTCAGGGTCTTTAAAATTTAGGAGCCAGGTGAGCGAGGCATGGTCGGTGCGCAGGAGGAAGTGGCTGCCTTGCAGGTACAGCCGGACGTGGTGCAACGCCCTGACCACAGCGAGCAGCTCCCGCCTGGTGACGCAATAGTTGCGTTCCGCCTTCCCCAGGGCCCGGCTGTAGTAGGCCACCACTCGCTCGCCGTCTTCATCCTCCTGTGACAGGACGGCCCCCACTCCGGTGTTGCTTGCGTCGGTGTCGACGATGAAGGGTCGCTGGGCGTCAGAGTACGCCAACACCGGAGCTTCAGTGAGGGCTGCCCTGAGCTGGTCAAAGGCCATGGATTGCCCCTCCTGCCACACAAACGGCCGGCACTTATCCATTAAGCGATTGAGGGGGCTAGCCAGGGTAGCGAAGTACTGGACAAAGCGCCAATAGTAAGACGCTAGGCCCAGGAAGCTTCGCAGCTCACCCACGTTGCCAGGGACCGGCCAGTCCCTCACAGCAGCCACCTTAGATGGATCGGTGGCTACGCCCCGGTCGCTGATGATGTGCCCTAGGAAGGCAGTCTCCCTCCGGAGAAGCTGGCACTTCTTTGGGTTTAGCCTCAACCCCGCCTGGCGGATTGCAGCTAGCACATCAGTCAGGTTAGCGAGGGCCTGCTGGAAGTCGCCGGCATGTACCAGGAGGTCGTCTAGGTACACGACACAGCGACTGCAAGGGACGGCCGCTAGCACCCACTCCATCAGCCGCTCGAACGTGGCTGGCGCGTTGCATAGCCCGAAGGGCATCACCCGAAACTGCCATTGACCTTGCCCGATAGTAAAGGCGGTCTTAGGCTTCGCTTCGGGTGCCAGCCTCACCTGCCAGTAGCCGCTGCGGAGGTGCAGCGAACTGAACCAGCTCGACCCGCTGATGTGGTCCAGGGCCTCGTCGATGCAGGGGAGTGGGTAGGAGTCTTTGGTGGTCGCGGAGTTAAGACGCCTGTAGTCCACACAGAACCTCCACTCCCCGCTCTTCTTCTGGACCAGGACCGCAGGGGCTGCCCACGGGCTGTCGTAGGGCTCGATCACACCAGCAGCTGCCATTTCCTTCACCTTTTCCTTTGCCACCAGTCGCTTGGCAGGGGACATCCGGTGCGGCCGCAAATCAATCAAAAATCAAATCAAAAATACTTTATTGATCCCCGCAAGGAAATTGTAATGTGACAATCACCCACTTCTGCACTTAAGATAGAAAAAGAAAAGAATAAATATAAAATGAGAGAATAAATAATCATAAATACATATAATACAATTCAATAGTAAAAAAGTAAAAACAGTAAAACATTCCTAGTAAAGTGCCATAGTCAGTTTATAACTTATTTTATGACCGGCATGAGTGACCAAGTACTCAGAGGGAGGAGTTAAAAAGTTTGATAGCCGCAGGCAGGAATGACCTCCTGTGGCGCTCTGTGGTGCATCTTGGCATGATGAGTCTACCGCTAAACGTGCTCCTGACCGGCTCGTTATGGAGCGGGTGGAAGGTGTTGTCCAGGATGCTTCTCAGCTTAATCAGCATCCTCCTCTCCATCACAGTTGTCAGGGAGTCCAGTTTCACCCCAACAACATCACCGGCCTTGCGGATCAACTTATTCAGTCGGTTGGCGTCCGCCACTCTCAGCCTGCTGCCCCAACAAACCACAGCGTACAGCAGAGCGCTGGCCACCACCGACTCATAAAATATCCTGAGCATTGTCCTGCAGATGTTGAAGGACCGTAGCCTCCTCAGAAAATAGAGGCGGCTTTGACCCTTCTTATAAACCGCCTCTGTGTTCTTTGACCAGTCCAGTTTATTGTCAATAAACACCCCCAAGTACTTGTAGTCCTCCACAATGTCCACGCTGATGCCCCTGATGGAAACGGGGATCACTGGTGTCTTCTTCCTCCTCAGGTCCACCACCAGCTCCTTTGTCTTAGTCACATTGAGCTGAAGATAGTTGTCCTCGCACCATGTGACAAAGTTTTCCACCACAGCCCTATACTCTGCCTCATCACCATCGCTGATGCATCCTACCACCGCAGAGTCATCAGAATACTTCTGGAGATGGCAAGTCTCTGTCAGGTAGTTGAAACAGATGGGTTGAGCTGTGTCGGTGTTGATGGTGTGCTGCACCAGCTCGGTCTGGGTACAGTCCTCATCCCGCAACGCGAACAGGTCTGCGTTTCCGTCCAGGAGGCTTTAGAGCTGCTGGCGCTGCTGGTGGTCGAGCCCGCTGCTGCTTCATTGCCACAGGGCATGGCAGCTGCTGTCGTCTCGGCAGGCAGAGCTGGTTTGGGCTGGGCAGACGGTTGCTGTCTGGCAGGCTGGTGGTGGTGGGCGAGCGAGTGGTCGGGCTGGGGCACTGTGGTCAGTGATGGTGGCTTGGGTGCGGTGGCTAGCTGGAGTAGCTTGCTTGCTGACCGGGCTGTGGTGGCTAGGTGGCGGGCTCGTCGGGCCGGTTTTCGTGTCGGACCGGACTGGAGGGCTAGTCTCCGCGCCAAGGTTGATGCTGGGTCTTGACACATCAACACATGCTCCCCAGCGTTTCAGCAGGTCCAGACCGATGATGCACGAGTCCGCGATGTCAGCTAGCCAGAACTCGTGCGACACCTCCTGCCCACTCACCGTCACCTCTTTCTTCCCCCTCATCGCCATCTTTGCCCCCGTCACGGATGTCAGCGGTGTGGCGGTGGGTGTCCACGCCCCAGGAAGTTGGGGCTCACCGGTGTTGTGGAGTACTCCTGGCCGGACAAGGGAGATGGTAGCCCCGGTGTCCACCAGGGCTTCGGCAGGCCTGCCCGTCCAGCCGACAGTGGAGGTACAACCCACTGGCTTTGCCCAGCCAACCTACCCGCGGATGGGACTTATGCTCAGTCGCCTTTTCAAAGGCGCTTGTCCTAGCCTCCGCAGAGGTAGCTGGAATTTTTGCAACTGGGGCGCGTAAGGCCGGACTGGGTTTAGGCACAGGGGTGTGTACCTGGTTGAGGAGGGTTGGTTCCCGGGGCGGCGTTCTCCTCACTGCGCCATCCCTGCCTCGTTTCCCTGACGGCGGGGGCTCCCGTGGCTTTGGTGCTGGAGCTGGGCAGTCGCGTGCGATATGGCCCGGCTCGTCGCACCGGTAGCACCGGCCTTGTCGCCTCGCTGGTCATGGTAGTGGCGTGCGTGTCCAGCGGACCTCCTCGCCGTCGGCCACCCTGATGTGCTGGCAGGCTGGTTGTGGAGTGGGCCGGATAGCTAGGGTGTCTTCTGCCCGAGTTGTCTTGATCAAAGCCTCGCTGATGGAACCCGGTTGGGCTAGGCTAACGTGGTCACGTAGCCGCTCTGGCGTGAGGGCTTGCAGAAATGCATGCAGTGCTAGCTTCTCCTGCGCTGCTGCATTGAACTCCGGGTAGGCCTCGCGGGCGTAGCTCTGTACGTCGGCCACCACTTTTCTTCCGGTTCTCCTCCTCACAGCGGTAGCGGCTTAGCAGCTTTTCCCGGCTTGCTTCGGCGGACCGGTGCTGGATGAACCGCCGTTGGAGTGCTGCTGTCAGAGCCTGCAGGTCTTGTCGCTCAGCCGGCGGCAGGTCCAGGATCGCCTCCAGCGCTGGTCCCTCCAGGGCAAGTGCCAGGTGTCCCGCTGTCTGCTCCGGCGTCCAGCCACCCAGCTGAGCTGCTAGCTCTAGCTGCGCTAGGTACGACTCCAGCGACGCTGTTCCATTACATTACATTACATTACATTACAGGCATTTAGCAGACGCTCTTATCCAGAGCGACTTACACAACTTTATAGCATTTTTTACATGTTATCCATTTATACAGCTGGATATATACTGAAGCGATTCAGGTTAAGTACCTTGCTCAAGGGTACAACGGCAGTGTCCTACCTGGGAATCGAACCTACAACCTTTCGGTTACAAGGCCAGTTCCTTAACCATTATACTACACTGCCGCCTGTTCCATTAAAACGAGGTAGCTTCAGCTGCATTGTCGGCTTCACGGGCGTGCCGTCACGGCTTACCGATGCCGGATTCTCTTGTCTGCCGCTGAAGCCGTCCAGTCGCCTGGACACTCACACCGCGGGAGTCTGCCACTCGGGGCTGGTCATAGCCCCGGCCCTCCTCGGCTTCCTGCGGGTCAGCTCGCCGATCGACCGCTCCAGTTCCCCTATCTCCTTCAGTAGGGCTCGTTCCATCCCACTTCTGGACACCAATGTAGCGAGCGCGGAGAATGAGGGAGGGAGACAGCAGTTTGCAGTACCGAATCGCTCGTGCTGAGCTTTGTTTTATTGGTCGCTACCTTACCAGCTCTGAAAAGAGCCGTTGGTTCTTCATAGAATTCTGCACAGCATTGTCCACAGTTTGGAAACACATTTACTCACTCACAAGAATCGCTCAGGTACTCCCTTATATTTGAACTAGTTGGCTGTGATTGGCGCACACACTTACACATTCCTAACTAATCACAGCCACACATAACACAGCCACTCGGTTACAGTAAACGACTAACACAATACGCGGCTAACAAGCTAACAACACAATTAAAACACACACAGCACGTTATTTACAATTATTTATGAGCGACCAGGTAGCGGCTCACTACCCGGTCCTAGCTGGCCAGTTGTTAACCCCCAGGCCGCCATATTATCATGCCACCACCGTAGTAATGTCAATGTAAACAATGGGGAAATTTAAAAAAGCACAAACACAGAATGCACATGATCTAACTTTAGCTATGATAGATCACCAGCAACAGTATCCACAATAACGTAGCAATTTATTGTAACGTAGCAAGTATTTTCCCTGATATGAAGTGTGCACACCCGGGTATTATCAATATGAATCTGCCCAGTGAATTACTTGAATCCGGAGATGCTGAAGGTATCCTGTAAAATCTAAGTTTTTGTTTTGGCACCGAAAGACACAACAGGATGATGCCATTTTAGCAGTTTGTTTAATTTAGAAGCAGCTAGCTATCTATAAATGTGCAGTCTCATCGGCTGTTTGGAGGAATAACAGATTGTTTTGCCTCCAGTTACAGTGCACGCGCATGTTGTTGTTGTTATGACGTTGTCTGTAAAAGGGTCAGAGCCGAAGTTGCCATGTCAACAGGCTGCTCCGTTCCGGAAGAGAAATTATCCCCACTCATTCTCCCGTTGACTTTTCTGCTACTGACAGATAGGCGAGGTATCATACCAGCTTCTCGGTTCCATAACATTATTAGGTAACACCCAAACTATCTAATTTGTGAAATAAACTCAAAATTTATAATGATTTAAGCAAAGGTACAAGACTGCAGGCAAATATTTTTTTATTAACAAACAAACTCAACAAGAGACAGGGAGGCATATTGCCGCCAGTTTTGTAGTGTAGTTACCTAGCATTATATTCTTTTGCTTTTTGTACATAGCCTAATCGTTTTAATTATAAATATTTATTAGCTAGGTAGATGGTGCAGATTGTTTTGCACCAAAATGTTGCCATCGGTCAGGTGTAACGTTAGCCTACTGTCCTGTCAATTTATCTAGTCCCATGTAGTTAATGTAAGGTTAATGCAAAATCTAAGTTACGGTAGGCCTAAGCTGCGTTAGGTTAGTTCAATTAATCCTACCTGCAGTGCAGGAACAACATTGCTCCTCGATGGTGTTATCAGCAACATTGGTAGCTAATCAGTAGACTTTAATTGACCTCGATTCTGATCACTTTGAATGATGACAACAGGCTAGTTCAAATATTATTTGTGACTTAGGTCAGGATACAGACCAGTTCAACACGTTTAAACATGAACGTAACATCCAGTCACTTCGCTAGCCTCACATATTGCTGTTTTAACTCGCCAGATCAGCTAAATTTTTAGCTAGCTCTGTCCATTTGTCCAAGTTAACGTTACAACTTGCTTTGTGTATATCTCCTTAGGTAGATTGCTAAATGTGTATTATTAGCCAGCTATCTTCAACAAATGATCTGCTAACGTTAGCCACATAGCTCGCTAACTAAAAGAAAATGACACCACGGTAACATTATTAAACTTGTTTAGACTGCTTTTTTATGTTAGCTATGAAAACATGACTAGCCATTGATATGAAGGGTGGGTGTGTTCAACCGGAGTGGTTCGGTTTACAGTGCACATTTAAACCGGTTTTCTCGCTTTAGCTCATTTGGGATGACAGTGGACCTAACGTTAGTTATTTACATTATGAATATAAACCCCCTAAAGCCAGTGACCTGAAATTGTCATGTTCAGACCATAGACTGTATAAAAATATGGACAAAGCCACTGTGACGTCACCCATTGCCTTTCCACTGCCTCGTAAAAACCGAATTGAAGCTCTGGATGTCTTTTTCGCCGCCTGTTTGTGTAAGAGGGGAGTCAAAGTGGGACTCCAGAAAGACTGACATTTCTGAGAACTGGGGCTCGTCATACACTTCAAGGGACCAGAGGGCCTTGTAATAAAACAATAGACTATTCGGACTTCCTTGGGGGGGGTTCAGGCCATTTGTCGTCATCTGGAAAAGACTGTGATAAGAGGACTGTTTTGTTGTGGGTGTGTATGTGTTTTAGGGGCATTTAGGCAGAAGAGGCCATTAAGCCCCTGGCCAAAACAATGGGAAAGGAATGTACTTCTAGACATCTGTGATCTTTCCCGTCCCTCATGTTGGCACCTCTGTCATTGCACCCCTTCCTTCTCTCCTGGATTAAGACTCAAAAACTTCAGTTGAGATAGTCAACAGACCCGGTAAACCTTACAAACATTGCACATGTGATTCTTATATTGTTACATTATGTCTTATGTAGTAGTAACAGGAATTGCATGTAAAATGGTTCATCAGGAGGGAATGTTCATGACAACTGCAACATAATAATACTGTTAATCTGTTAATAATCATAATGTTAATCTGTTTGGTATGGATGTAATCCGGTAAAATCAAGGAATTGAATGAGATACATTTCGTACCAAATGGAGTTTAGTAAAACATAGTTTCAACCACTCAGGGAAAAACTATAACATTGGAATGTCCTCTCTGGTAATCATCTCCTTTTCCCCTCTCCCTACTAACAACCCCCAAAGGTGGGGGTCTAAATTCCAGATTCGACCACACCTCCAGGTTAATTTATGGCACTGCCGCCTGGTTCAAATGCGGGATTTGGCATAAAAGAAAGGGAGACAAGCCTATCTGGGAAGATCGCAACCGACTTACCACACCGTGCAGACTCCGTGCAGATTGTGTGTGTGTGTGTGTGTGTGTGTGTGTGTGTGTGTGTGTGTGTGTGTAGGGAGGATCGTAACCGACCTCCCACACCGTGCAGACTCTGTGTTTTAGTGTAAGGAAGATCGCAACCGACTTCCCACACCGTGCATATTCTGTGTCTGTGTGTAGCTGAAGCAGGCTGGGTAAGATATTTACTCTGTGTTTTCTTTTCTTAATTTCTATATTCTATAAATTAACTGATAATTCTAAGATAATGACCTACCTGCCTGTTAATAAATTCTTCTTATTTTAACTTGCGTGGTCTCCATGACTCTAATCCATTTTATACCTTTTTCAGCCTAAATTACGACTGAATACTCAGGGGAACAATTCTGACCAATGGCCAACTGATCAGTGGCGTGGTACTTTATGCGGAGTCCCCAAGTTGGGAAAGGCGGCCAAGTTCTGCCAGTAAAAGGGATTGGTGATGCATGGTTCTGGGAATTTGATGTGAAGAGAACCCATGGATGTTCTACGTCGGTTCTTGTCAAATTAGCCTTAAGGAGCCCTCTAAATGCACGCTGACCTGGGCTCGCAACTATCTATGTAAAATATAATGCATGTATTGTGTTGGCCAGACCCCCAACCTCTCCACCGAACTGAGATTCGGCAATAGTGCTAATCCCGGGAGCATATATTGAGTAATGGTGGCACACAAGGAAGAGTCGAGTGTAACCACTCAGAGCTTCACGCATGATTAAAACTAAATTCTAAATTCTAGTTTCATATGGAGTCAGATAATTACGAGTAAACTAATAGTAACTGTTACGCTTACTTTTTGTGATCATAGATATATTCGATGTGTTGTTCAGCTCCTTTGTGAATGTTCTAATGCTCCCATTAGAATATTGACATTTGGACGACAGGTCGGATATATCCGTGATGACAACATGGCCCTGTTTGTGAACGGAGAATAATAAGAATCATACTGATCCGTTTCAGGCCTGTCTTAAGCGAGATATGGAGTAGCGCATTCATATCTGACTCATGGTGACGGACTCAGTATATTCTTATATGTAATTGTGCTCTGTTCATGAACGGATAAATAACTAACATCTCTTGTTTACATCACAACAGCAGAGGAAAAACACGTTGCTCCTTCCCCTCCAGCTATTCCCTCATTGGTCTAGCTGTGCGGGTTCTACATTTGTATAAACTGCGCCTGCTCCGTGGAGCCGAAGAGGACTCAACCTGTCCCTCTGATTGGTCCTGAACAAATGTTAATACCCTGTCCAAATGACACAATATTTAAAAAAATCAGCACATGCAGAGGCATTAGATGAAGGAAAGGCACCTACTGCAATTACATTTTTTTGTGGAAAAAGTTTATTGACTGAGTATTTTGACCACATTGCTGCCATTGACTTACATAGTACTGGAGCCAATCGCAGTGGCGCTAGTGAGCAACGGCACAATTGCCGCTCCCAGCCCAGGAAGTGAGCTTCAAAACGAAAGCCCAGTCTTGGCCCCTTGGTTCAGACGACATGAGCTACTGAATAGCTAACCTTAGCTAGCTAGGTAACGTTAGGGTGACCATATTTTCTATTTCAAAAAGGGGGGAAGGGGTAATGTTAGATGGGTGTTACGAACTTACAAAGGCTGTTTGTTTGCATACGGTTTAAAGAATGAGAAAAACTTAAGTGAAAAAAAAAAACTTTCACTCCCAAAAGAAGAAATTTGTTCAGGAAATGGTCAGCCGAGCTAACGTAGCTAACGTTAACACCAGCTAGATATAAATAATTTAACGTTACTTAAAAGTTGGCTGTTGCTGAGATCACATCGGATATGGGGGTAATGAAGACCGGTAACGTTACAGCAGTGCGGTCTCAATAACTGAAGCGCTAACTTTGTGAGCACTGGGATAACGTTACGTTAACGTACATAGCTAACGTTAAGTTTTCATAGCTAACATATAAAAAAGCAGTCTAAACAAGTTTACTACCATTACCGTGCTGTCTTTTTTTAGTTAGCGAGCTAGATGGCTAACGTTAGCAGATCATTTGTTGAATATAGCTGACTAATAATACACATTTAGCAATCTACCTCACGAGATATAGTTACACAAAGCAAGTTGTGTAACCTAACGTTAAATTGGACAAATGGACAGAGCTAGCTAAAAATGTAGCTGATCTGGTGAGTTAAAACAGCAATATGTGATGCTAGCGAAGTAGACACAGCAAGAGCAACACTAAAACTGTACTGCTTCAGTCAGCTAAATGTCTAAAATTGAAAATGCAATAGCATACCCAGCAAACAATTTTTGGTTCTGGGAACGTTCCGGGAAAGTTTTTTCAAGGTTAGGGGTACGTTACCATATGGTTTAAATTAACGTTCCCTTGCTGTTTTCCAGGAAAGTTTTCTTAACGTATCTGGAACGTTCCCATCTGGTATTATATGTGGTTCCCAGAACGTTCCTTTAACGCTACTAGAACATTGCATAGTTATGGGAACGTTCTCCTAACCTAAGAAGAACGTTCCGGGAAGGCTTTTTCAAAGTTAGGGGTACGTTCCTATACGGTTGCAAATATAACGTTCCCTTGCGGTTTTCCAGGAACGTTTTCTTAACGTATCTGGAACGTTCCCATCTGGTATTATATGTGGTTCCCAGAACGTTCCTTTAAAGTTACCATGACATTGCATAGTTGTGGGAATGTTCTCCTAACCTAATAAGAACGTTCCGGGAGAGTTGCCTTTTGGTTTTTCCCTGAAGGAAATGTTGCGTTCCTGAATCGTTATCTGGGCGCAGCTTGTATCAGCCAACAGCTGTCACGCTTTAATTTTTTTATTAGCCTACCACCACAAAAATTAAATAAGAACAATAGTATACTTCTACTACTACAACTAAAAAAACTAGCCTACTACTACTAATAATAATAATGATAACAATATTACCAATAATTCACATCAACATGACATAAATATTTAATGTCTTAGGTTCCTCATAATAACATATTCCAACGTGGCATGACGTGTTTCTCATACACAGTAATATAACGAATGTAATACAAATAATTAGCATAGAATTTCTGAGATTCTTAGATCTACCGTTAAATTCCATGGAAAAGACAGGTAGGTCTTCATTCAAATATAATACGCCTTAATAAGTCATCATTGCAGGAAAGTTAAAGTTTTATTTTACAGATCACTACATGTAAAAGCCATATGAATCAGCCAAATGAGCACAAGTGAGAAATAAACATGAACATATTTATTTCAACCTGCATAACGCACAACAGTAATGATTCCAGTGCTTCTTCCTATTTTGTGCTGTATATTTATGTATTGTGCTGTAGCCTATAGTTTGCAGTGATGAGTCTCGCAGTCAAACTTCACAAAAGCTAAATATTGTGCTCAAGTCTTAAATCATCCCTTACATTTCTATTCCTATTCTGAAGTTATTTTTTCATATCAAACTATCTACAGTATATAACTATTCAAACAAAATATGCAAAAACAACCAAACAAGTGTCAAAATCTCAAAAAATATTCAATGTAGATCCATAGTTTAAAGTTCAAATTGATAAATACATACACCTGTTTTTTTTAAATAATGTTTTTACGTACAAAAAATGCGTTAAAACGTACATGCGTTTTTACATAACAGCAACGTATTACAGCCCCACATGCGATAGGTAGTCGCTGTGGAAATGTGCTGGGCATTGGCGAAACGGAATAAGAAACTCTACAACTTTTGAATTTCAGAGAAATATGAATACTGTAATTTGGATGTCGACAACTACCACTAGGGGGCCACCATGTATAGGGTTAAATCATCCATTTACATTCCGAAGTTATATTTTCACGCCACACTATGTACAGTATACTATTCAAACTAAATATGTATAAACAACCAAACAAAATTACTTCTTCATGATTGTCAATCAAAATTATAACAAAATAAAGCCATCAATTTAATTGAAATGCCTGTGTGGGGCAAATTCTCAGGGCCACTGCGATGAGTTCCTCCACATCAGTTTCCTTCGGTTTTTCATGATTGCTCCTAGAAATAGAACATATGTTTTATGCTTTCTTTTTCTTTACCATTTGAACACCACATTAACACAATTGAATACATGCATTTGTGTATTTGACTCATACTGTAAGGCAAAACTTCAATACCAATTCTTCATGATGCATATATTTCACTCATTTAAATTGACAGTAACCTGAGGTGATTTTGCATAGGAATTCAGATGAAACCATAGGCTAATTTAGAAAACCTGTATACAATAGGTTAATATACATATATAATATACCTCATATACATATCATTTAGGTAAAAATGAATGAGTTTTAGGACATAGTGTTGGTATCCTATTTTAGGCAAAGGGAAATGAATAAATGTGCAACACTCAATTCTATGAACCTTTCAAGAAAGATCAAATGAAAAGTCACCAATATAAGCTAAACTTGCCTATTATCACATGGCAATTTGTGATGTCTTGGAAGGCAGTTTTTTCCCCCTCAATGTGTAGGTCCTCAACACTTGATTAGATGCCACCTCACACAACATTTTGTGAAGAGTTGCCCCTGGGTTAGTTCTTCCAAGAGAACAAACGTAGTTCATGATTCTGTAGCCTACTACAAGATAAATTAATTTAATTTATAAGTAAAAAATTACAGTAGGCATGAAGTGCTGTAGATACGTCAGTTTAGACTTAAATTGATTATGCCATAATGATGTCATAACTAAGTGGGTATCTTAGTTTTAAAATGTTATTTTCACAGCTTCTTCCATGTTTACCATCTTTGTCCTCTTTTCCATCTCGGTCTTCCTTGTTGAGCTGTTGGAGCTCCTCCACATCCTGACATGGACCATTTTCCATAATGTCCTCCTTTACCTCTCCCCTAGCTGCCAGTATTCTTCTTTGCATTGCAAGGATTTCTTGCTGGATCTCTGTAAATTCTTGCAAGTGAGAATATCTATGGGGAAAGATTAAATGTTGTGGGCTTAGATCACTGAGTGCAGGTGTGCATGTGTGTAGTCTAAAAATGTTTTGCTACTTCTGACAAGGCCTGGGGCTCTTCAGGCATAAGTTGTCACAGCTGTGTCATAAAACAAAAATATACTTAAGCACCCAAACTATTACATTATTTTTATATACTTTAGTTACGGCTTATCGGGGCATGCTCCATACCTATACAGCACAGAGAGTTTTGCCTTGTGTTTTTTCATCTTGCCATCTGAAGAGAATGTGGCATTCAGGCATTAAAGCACAACTGAACTTTGGTAGAACTTTGGGTTGTGTAATTACCTGGCCATGATATGAGTCCAAATGGTGGCGAAATACAGTGAGCACCATAATTCATTGGACAGTGACACATTTTTTGTTATTTTGGTTCTGTTGTCATCGTTTATGACCTTTCCTTGCGGTCGTGTTCCTCGGTCGCCACACGTGGGCGCTGCTCCGTTGGTGGAGTTTTGGCTCCGTCCCTTCTTTTCACGGAGTAAGTTAATCAACGTTCACAGCTGGAATGTAATGTCGGTGAGCTACAGTGCCTTGCGAAAGTATTCACCCCCCTTGGCATTTTTCCTATTTTGTTGCATTACAATCTGTAATTTAAATTGATCTTTATTTGGATTTTATGTAATGGCCTTACACAAAATAGTCCGAATTGGTGAAGTGAAATGGAAAAAAAAGAAAAAGAAAACTTATCAAACGAGCCCCAAACCATCACTCTGCGGCCACATATGGAGTAGATGTGGATGGATCACTTTAAGGGTTTCTTCTCCTGACTTTTTTCCCCATAGAGTTTTATAGGAAAATGAGTCAGGAGAAATAACCCTTGCAGTTAGCCATCCACAT